>MU227214.1:767160-784899 GCA_018584345.1 Thuja plicata
GTGTCAAAAAAAGAGGCAAAATCACAACAACATAATGCATAAGGATATAAAGTTCATTAGCTAGATAAGTTTTTGTAATGATGATGAACATATGGATATCTAGACCTTGAGTATGTATCAACAAAAACATTTACAAAGAAGAGTATTCTAGACATTATGTTAAACAGTTAAGTTTCATGTCTACGTTTGATCTGAAGATGACCTAGTTTGTTGACAAAAATGCCAACTCCAAAGAAGTAGTCCATCATAACATTCCTATCATCACAAGTGAAAAAATCTTCATTGTGACCATGGGAGATACTCAAATCAATGTATTTATCATTAACGCAAGATAGCTTGAACACCTCCACCATTTTTTTTTCAAATCCAACTCTACTACCAGAGATAATGTTTGGATTGATGGTATGAATCCCCTGTGCAACTTTTTCCAAATTGTCGAAAACAACCACATGCTTAACCACCTTCAAGACCCATTCTAACTGACCGGTAACTTCAGAGAGAGTAGAAAACACTAGTTTATAGATCACCCCATTGTGTACATGCTATCAAACAATATTATGTTTCAGAAGGTAGAGAATAGCATGTTTGATGTCATCATCACACACATTAAATAATCTGGAACATTGTTCTTCCAAGGACTCCAAATGACAACATTCAATACCAAACGTTCTATCCATTGAGAAGACCTAAAACAAAATAACAATAATGACAATAATTAATAAGTATGCCAACATAATGAATAAGTATGCCAACATAATGATGCAAGATTATAAACAGTTCAATAAAATGATAGTTAAGTTGCAAGATAGTCTTATCTAGTGAATATGTACATCTACATTGCTATATGAATGCTTTGGGTATGTTAAAGAGTGGGAAAAATACATTGATCCAATAACAGCAAATACATTGATCCAATAACAACAAATACATTACAAATACCAAGCTCATGGTCTCAATGAAATAAACGGTGTATAAAACAATATATGGTGCACAACAATAACAAGCATGCAATGACAACAATAACATTGCATGATGCCCGAGCTCAAATTCAAAACAATAAGTGTATTGATGTATAATTTAATAGTAGCAACCTCATTGATCATTACCTTTGACTCCTCCATCATTATAGAAGAGATAACTACCTACAACTATATTTCATAATTCCTCCTTTGAAGTCATAGGTTAGTTTAAAATGTAGAAAGTATACAAACACGCCAATTTAATCCCAAAACATCATTCATTTCGAGATCAATACTTCTATTATTTATTTCTATATTCTATATTCACAATAACTCTAATCAAACACAAACTGAGGAAATAATCATGCATAACTTCACAAGTCTCTAAGCTTCCAAATCAAGCTCGAGCTTCACAACAGAATAGTAGTGCAAAGTGGAAACTTTCCCATTTTACCATAGTTAGGGCCCTCTTTTACCATGCTTTATGAGCTTTATGTTTTTACCATGCTTCATAGTATACTTGGAATATAGTATATTTCAATAAATTATATAACTATACCAAAATTCATTGTGATGTTGACATTGCAGAATATGCAGCAAAACACCTTTTCAAGAACGAGCTTGAAAATGCTGTAAATTATGTACTGTTATCAAATATCTCTGTAACAGTTGGTATATGGGCTGACGTAAACATGTTGAGAACAATAATGAAAGATAAGGGACTGAAAAAGACTCCAGGATGTAGCTTCGTTGAGGTTGATAAGAAGGTTCACATGTTCCTTGTGGGGGACATATCACATCCTCAAATAGAGGAAATTTACTCAGCTCTAGAGAACTTGGCTGGGGGGATGAAGGTAGTTGGGTATGTTCCTGACACAAATTTTGTGTTACATGATGTGGAGGAGGAGATGAAGGATAATTTTCTCTACATACATAGTGATAAGTTGGCTATTTCTTTTGGGCTTATCAACACAAGCTCTGGGACCCCCATTCGCATCACAAAGAATCTTCGTGTGTGTGGCGATTGCCACAGGGCCACTAAGTTCATATCCAAGATTGTGAGGAGAGAAATTATTGTTATGGATGCTAATCGTTTCCACCTTTTCAAGGATGGAACATGTTCTTGTGGAGATTATTGGTAGCATTAAATTCCATTCAAAACAAGCAGTCATCATACAATTGTATAGTTTGAAATTTTGCAATTTCTTTCTGGGAGATAGTAGTCATGCTGGGAGCAAAAAAAATGTGGTGAGCTTATCTATTTCAAATAGATAAGCTTATGAACCATGCTTACTTCATATAGATGTTCATTTAATAGGACAGAAAGAAAAGAGGAAGCCATCCAAATGGAACCCTATACATAAACATTCTAACAGAATTGTGCAAGTATTTTTATTTGGTCACCAGCAATCTAGATGAATGCACTAAACAATTCTTTTGACTGAAGAGCTTACAGAGTGTCTTGTTTGCATAATACCAGATATAGATCCATTTAACATCTGCAATGCAAGTTTCCACTGGTTAATCCTTGTGGAACATCTTCCTTAAGCTAAAATGCAATTTGCGAGACCATTGATTGGCTTTCCATCTATTGAATGTAATTCATCATTAGAAATTTGTGAGAGTATCAAGTATGGTTATGTTTCTTGTAAATACATGGACAAGGAGTCAAAGGAACCTAAGTGGGTTAAGGTTCTCAACTAATCCTATTTTCTCTAGGCAAGACAAAGATACAATTTTGTTTTTGTTTTCTAGTTTGTTGTTTTACTGAAAAAGAAGAATTATCTAGTTAGCATTATCTAGGTTTTTATTCCCATCCAACTATGTTAAAACAAAAAGACAGGGTTGTGAAAGAAAAGTGTAAGCAACAAACTAGATTAAAAAAAAAAGATATCAAAAATAGGGCATAGAGAATGCGTGTGATTGCAATGGATCTTACCAGAGTAGTCAGGCCCCTAGATTGGTTATCAACCTCCTTGGGAGGTCAATCATGGAATGTTTGCAAATCGTTTGAATCAAGGTTTGACATAGTCCCTTAGTTGACAAAAATTAATTTCAATAGGTAAATTAGTAGATTTGAGTAAATTATGATAGAATTGCATTTTGTAATGTTGTCATGCCAAAATTTAGATTGAATGGGCAAATTGTAAAATTGGTATAAAAAATATATCTTTAAATTTTTTAGATTTGAACTTTGAATTTTTTGTGTGCTTCAAGCTATTTTAAAGGTGGAAAAACTATTCCCTAATTTTTTGGAATGTTTGGAAAAGAGACAAAAGTGGATTTTTGGGTATTTTATGAGAAATCGTGATGTGGATTGATGGAAAATATATATGGAATTTTAAAATTGGATCGTTTCAGATCTTTTATCATGTTGATATTGGGAATTGAGTAGATGTACATTTTATGGGAATGGTGTTAAAATGTGATATTTCATTGTTCATTTTAATTGTTCCTTGTTTGTAGAAAATATGACAAGCCTTATGATTAGGTACCACTTAGTGAATATCAACAACAAAACAAATAAAGAGAGATCAAACACTTCACACAATGCCTTGAAGGTAATAGAAACGATGCCCTAGCTCTCAAGCTCGCGGGTCATCAAGCATTCCAAATGTAAAGATGCAAACAATCCCAATATTAAACAATGAGCTCATAAATAATGCATGATGCCCTAGCATGCAGCCCACGAGCCATCAAGAAATTTCCTCATGAAATGATCATAAATGGGGAGTACCACATAGTGAATACCAACATAAAAAATATATAAAGAGAGGTAAAACACTTCACACAATGCCTTGAAGGTAATAGAAATGATGCCCTAGCTCTCAAGCTCATGGATCATCAAGCATTCAAAATGTAAAGTTTAAACAATTCCAGTATTAAACAATGAGCTCATAAACAATGCATGACGCCCTATCTTGCACCCCACGAGTCATCAAGACATATTCTCATGAAATAATCATAAACAGGGAGTACCACATAGTGAATATCAACAACAAAACAAATAAAGAGAGATCAAACACTTCACACAATACCTTGAAGGTAATAGCAACAATGCCCCAGCTCTCAAGCTCCTGGGTCATCAAGCATTCCAAATGTAAAGATGTAAATGTTACCCAAATTTCCTATCATATGAATTTTGGCTACAAGTGGAGAAAATGAGGCTCTCATGAGGGTTGAGCTTAGCTTGTACATTTATGTTCAAGATTCTAGGTCTTTATTTTGTTCTCTACATTTGTGTTAGGTCTCTGGTTTACCCTTATTCATGTAAAAGACCTAAGTGCGAAAAAACCCTAAGCATTTCATGGTAAAACCCTAGTTCTCCATGCCATGATCTATTTCTTCATTACCTTTTCGAGTGACTTAAGTTCCTTATTAATTCATGTGCACATTAACCTTATTTGTTTATCTCTTATTCACGCAAAGGGAACAAAATATTCCATATTATCTAGCGGCTTCGTGTTTTGTTGTGGTCGCTTGATCTCAGAAGGGAAGAGAATATCCTCTTAATTCATCAAGATTTCACGAGGATCATTGATCATGTTTTAGATCTTATGGTTATCACATAATCTCACATCAAAAGGGAATATGCTTAATTTTTCATGAGATTTAATGCAAACCGTGGATCAGGTTAAGTTCAGATTGAGATCGTGTGGATTGCGTGGAATCTTAGTTTAAACTCTATGGTTAATGTTTTATTCAGTGACTTTGAGACTTATTTAATCTCATAATCCCCATATAAACTTAGAGTTAAGTCTGGTTTATTTTCCTCTCAGTCACGTGATCGCCTAATGAGATCAGGGTTAAGTCCTTTCTTTCAATATTTCACGCTAGTTGTCGATTGCATTTAGATCCTGTGGTATGCGCTGAGTCTCCAGATAAAGTCAAAAGGTCAACAAAGTTAAGGAGATTTAACATGGGCCATCGATGTAAAGATGATCTCATGGTTGTCACTGAGTCTTGTGACAAAACCATGGTTAAACTAGATGATCAGAGATTGCGAGATGTGTTTAGTCACTGAATCTCTGAATGAGCCTAGGTTAAGAAGGTTAAGTTCAGTTCAGTTTCAGAAGTTGCAAATGGTTTAACTAGCATCGTTGTTCAAGTTTTGATCTCGCGGTGGTTGCTTAGTCTCATAAGGAAATAGAATATTCTTATATGGTTATGAGATTAAACCTAGATCATAGATTTTGGGCCAGATCTTGCGGCTTGCGTACAATCTCATTTTGAACTCAGAGTTAGTCAAAAGGTTCAGCGATACAAAGAATTTTCAGTTACTCGGGGTTAAAGGTAAGTCAATGATAAGCTAAGGCTTGTGTCATGAATCAAATTATAAAGATCGATGACTGCATTTTAAATAGGAGATCGGGTATTTTTGGGCCATTGATACAAGTACCCGTGCCACCTATGGCCGTTATATTCAAATATTTAAAAATTTCAAATCTGATTCTCAAGACTCCATGGTGGTGGCATGGTTTTTCAAGATGCAGATAGAGAGATGGGTCAAGTTGACTTATCTGATCAAATTTATGATGATAGGAGGTGCATTCATGAACAAATATGATCGAATGAGATATTTCTAAGATGCATTAATGAGCAGATTTGAGAGTCTTAGGGTTTTGACATTGTTTATGTAATATCTAATGAACCCTAATTCTGATTAGTGGATTGAATCCTGAGCCTATGTGCTAGAGGAGCATGTATATAATAGTTTTAGAATCTTTTAGAGTTTAGAGGTTCTTTTTCCTTGTCTAGGAGAAGTAGTTTTTCCAGCAAATGTAAGATTTTATGTGACATTTTCTCTGCCCTCAAGTTTTCTTTGTTGTAACTTCTCATTGAATTCCAGATTCTGTAAGAACTTTCTGTGACATTTTCTCTATCCTCAAGCTTTTCCTTGTCTATATTTCTCTTACTAAATATAATACAGTGGCTTATATTAGAGAAATCTTGGAGTTCCTGAGCCTTCTTTCTTTCTGCATATTTGTGCACTATTGTGTTTGATCTGATCTAGATAATCTTGTTGATTTTTTTCATTCCTGGTTATTTTGTCTAATTCCTACGCCTATTTGTTAGAGTGAGTGGCTGCTTGCAGGTCACAGTCTGTGTCTATTTCTTTGGGAAAGTTATTTTTTGTGAAATATTTTCTTTCCTTGAATAGCCTCTTTCCATTTCACACCTCTCTATGAAATACTTATGCAAGCCTATTCAGAAAGAATGTGTTCTATTAGATCTAAGAATCTTCATGCTAGTTTGGTCATTGTGTTATTATTCATGTTACCTTCGGTGTATCACTTATTAGGATAATTTTCTTTTCAGTCATTTCCTTTCAAGCATTCCTTCTATCCCTTTTCCTTCCAAGTTTACTTTCATGTTCAAAAGTAGATTAGGTGATTATCCAAGAGGAACTGACCTAGAACCTGGAGGCTTCACTTCAGTTAGTAGAGGTCCCACAACCTAGAAGTGATTCCCATGTTATACTAGATTATCAAGACCTCAAGAGCTTGAATAGGGTACACAATTTTGTGTATAAAAATTCTGGCACGCCCGGTGGGACAAAAAAAGAAGTTCATCTTCAAGACTATGTTATCTCTGATATACTGATTGCATAGTACTGACCTAAAGAGGTTCTCTTCAAAGAATATCTGGCAGATCCATTGGTTTAAAGAACAAAAGGATCTAGTTTTGTTCAAATTTTATGAGAAAGATAGAAAGAAGGAGCTCAAAGTCTTCTGAGTTCTTGTAGCTACCTCTAACAAGGAGTTATTGAAGATCATCTCAAATAGCATCCCCTTCAAGGAGGGTACAATATACACCATCTGCCTTAGAAGTAAGACCTTCACTTTTCCATTCAAGAAGGAGAGGAAGATCTCTAACTAGAGAGCTACAAGGAGATTCAGCTCCACTCTTCAATTCAAATACAACTCACACAGTTGTTGTTTAGAAAATAAAAATTCCTACAATGGCTAAATAGTTTGCCTTTGTACCCTTCAATAAAGGGAGCCCTTTAAACTTATCTCAACACCATGACATGCCCTTAGTAGCACTCAAAATTCTACTTGATTTCATAGGTGAAGGATAGACAACGGCTTGTGAGCACATAAGAGATGTGGCCACCATTTACAGTGTGTATCACATCACTGAAGAAGATGTGGCTACCAGGTTGTTAGCAACCTCTTTCAAAGGTAAGGCCTTAGAATGGTTTAGAAATTTAACTATTGGTTTCATTGACTCATGGGATAGATTAGGAGAATCATTAAGCAAATATTTTGAGGATAAATTAGATTATTTATCTCTGGTTGAGAAACTCACCACCATAAAGAGGGCTCCTTAAGAACAGATGACAAACTTTAACAATAGTTTCCTCAAGACATGGAATAGGAATCCTATGTCAATAAGGCCTTCAGCTGACCATGCCTTCCTATACTTCTTAAAAATTCTGAATAGCAAAATCTTTGTCATGATTCAATCCATGGGAGGTACCTCACTACCTCAGGCCTTTGACATAGCAGTCAGAGATGAGAATTGTTTGATTCAAGTAGGTATGATAGCCCCAAGGCCCCCCATGCCTATTTTTTCTAACATCCAACCAAACATGCCTTTGAGAATCCCTCCATACACTCCAATACCCGCTATAGTAGCACCTCAAGCCAGTACTAGCTATGAGGAGTCCAAGGCAAACCCTTCCCAAGAGCTACTTGAATTGAGAAACAATCAACAATAAATGAATAAATTATTACAAACAATGAGCAATTAGTTGACTAGTATCAAAAAGAGGAACCAAGGGAATAGACCACCCTTTCAGCCACAAAGTCAAGGTCCCAACCAACAATGTTAAAATTAGGGACAATCTTATTAGCATAATAGGCCACCATATCAAGGGAACTACCAAGGTCAAAGGCAAAAATTCAATCAGAGGCCATTCTAACCTTATAATCCCATGCCTATTAACTCTGCAAATCCAACCAGAGATATAGTTTCACGTCAGAAAAATCTAGTCTCAGACAATGAATGGTGTTTTCCTTGCAATCAACCGCACAATCAGGCTACATGCTTGAATGAGTGGATGAAACAAGCACTAATGGTATAGAATGCTTCACACACCAAATCAAAAGCCTCTTTTAGTGGGTCAGATCCTCATCAAGATTCACAACCTGATGAGATTTCTCTCTTTAATTGGGAGCAACAAGATTTCAATAGAGTAAATGGTGAGTCCCCAATTGCAGCCAACACTTGGTCTAAGAGAAGATCCCAAGACATGGAGTGAATAGAGGATGGAGCTAAAGCTACTACATCCAAAGAAACATCACACCCATTGGCTCCTACCATACTAAGGAAGTCTCCCACTACTCTAGTCAAAGAGAGTCAATCTCCCAAGGAGGTTGAGCCCATGATATTGAAAGCACACCAAAGAGTACACACAGCAGTGCCCTTCAACATTGTAGACAACATGAAGAAGATGAATGTCACTATGTCTATGTGGGACTCTTTAGCTATTCCAGGGAAGCCTGAGATCTTAAAGAAGGCTATGGGTGAAGTGACAATTCCTCAACAGTCCTCAAGTGATGTTACTAAGCCATTGTTGGTCAAGACTAATCAAGAAAAGAAGATTCCAAGCAACAAATCCAAGGCAAATGTCATTCAAGGTAGGAACCTAAAACCACCTCCCTTTTATGTATCATTAATTATTGGAAAATATCTAGTACATAATTGTATGGTAGATAGTGGGGCTACTAGTTCTGTCATGCCCAAGAAAGTAGCTGACCAATTGGGACTCAAATATGAACCTTTCCAAAAGAAGGTGACACAACTTGATGATTCCTTAGTAAACACCATAGGTGTGGCCAAGGATACAAGCCTGATCCTTCATGCAAGCCCCAATTTCTCTATCCTACTTGAAATATACATCATAGATCTCCCTGCTCTCTTTGCCATATGTTTGTCAAGAGAATTTACAACCAAGATAGGAGGATATCTTTATTATGACTTGTCTCACATGCTTTTCCATACTAGGTATGGAACCAAGGTTACCATCATGTCTGAGTCATTGGAAGCACGCCATATAGAGCCTTATGTGTCCAATGTACTCAATGCAAGTTGTCTTGCACTTGATAGTAATGACTTTCCAATCATCAGAGAAACAAACAATAAGATAGAGAATATCCCAGATATTTATCTAGATGAGTTGGAATCTAAAAGAGCATCAGAGGCCCAAGCCAATGTTATTTGGGATACTGGTTTGGGAAACTATTTGATACAAGAGAATGGATTCATAGAACCAAATCTTTCCAAGGAAGGCACTGAATTAGAAGATAAAAGAAATCAAGTTTGGGAGCTATTCTTTGATGGTGCTAGAAGTAGACATGGCTATGGTGGTGGTACTATGCTCATCTCTACAAAGGGGGAGAAGTATTATACAACTTTTAGATTCATCTTTTCTTGCACTAGCAACACTGCTGAATATGAGAGTCTAGTGAATGGATTGGAGTGGGCTAGAAAGAGAGGGCTCAAATCCCTAAAGGTGTATGGTGATAGTGAGTTGGTATTCATCCAAGTAAGAGGGATAAGTGCAACCAAGAATGATATAATGAGAACATACAAGCATCGAATCTGGGATGCAATTGAAGATTTCAATGCTTTTAGCATTATTGCTATCCCTAGAAAATTAAATCGGAATGCAGATAGATTAGCTTCTATTGGATCCCAGTATGAGATTCCTAATTGAATTTCAATGGAAAAGGATCAACAACATATCAAATTGATTTTCAGGCCTTCCATCCCTGATAATAATGTTAATTGGAAAGTATTTGATAATGATGAGTAGATTCTGCAATTTCTATTTAAAGAGGATGTTTTTTTAGAGCATAATCAAAATAGATTTATGAAAAACTATGGTGATCAAGTGGTACAACTTAAATAAAATAAGATTCCTAAAGGTCTTGTCACCCTAGAATATATCTTTGATAGATATGACCAAACAAAGAAGAACAAAACTAGCTTGGTAGTTCAACAAGAGCACTATGCTGACTTAGAGCTAGAACCAGGTAAAAGCTTGAAGTTTGGGAAGGTTAATATTGATTCAAAAAGGCATACTTATGCCCAATTATTTCAAGAATTCGGTGACATCTTTTCTTGGCAATATGGAAACCTCAAAGGCTTCAATCCATCACTTGCTCAGCATACCATTGAATTAGAGCCAAATGCCAAGCCAGTTAGACAGAAGAAAAGGCCTATCAACCCCAAACTTGAGCCACTCATGCATAAGTCCTCAAATTAATAGAGAGTGGTATCATTTACCCCATCAAGTATACTAGTTGAGTTTCCAACCTTTTTCCTATAAAGAAAAATAATGGGGAGTTGAGACTATGTATTGACTTTAGGGACCTTAATAGGGCATCCCTAAAAGATCATCATCCATTTCCATCTATGGAGCATATTCTAAAATGTGTCTCTAGATCAGAATGCTTCTCACTGTTGGATGGCTATTCATGCTATAATCAGATCTTGGTTCATGAAGAAGATCAATCTAATACTTCATTTACAACCAAGTGGGGAACCATGTCTTATCAGAAGATGCCTTTTGGTTTTTCAAATGTAGGTGCTACTTTTCAAAAGGCAATGGATATGGCCTATAAAAGCCTCATGTACAAGTTTGCACTGATCTATTTAGATGACATAATTGTTTATTCTAAACATGCAGTAGACCACATCAAACATCTAAGGAAAATATTTGAAAGATGTAGGGAATTTGGGATCTCTCTTAATCCCAAGAAATGTGTGTTTGCAATCCATGAAGGGAAACTATTAGGATATATTATATCCAAACAAGGAATTATAGTAGACCCTAAGAGGACTGTAGCTATTCTAGAATTACCCCTACCACCTCATAAGAAAATTCTTCAATCCTTCATTGGGAGGATTAACTTTGTTAGACATTTTTTGCCTAGCATTGCAGACCTTTTGAAGCCTTTAACAACAATGTTGAAGAAAAATGTAGTCTTCTGCTGGAGAAAAGAAGGAAAGGTTAGTTTTCAAGTCATTAAAGAAACTTTGATAGAGGCTCCTGCCTTGTTGAATCCTGATTTTAGAAAATATTTCATTATGTATGCTTATGGAGGCTCTGATGCCATATCTGCAATGTTGACTCAGCAAAATTATGAAGGATTGGAGCAACATATTGCTTTCTTTAGCAAAGGTTTGGAAGAATATAAAAAAAGATATTCTTTTGTACATAAAGATGTAATTGCTATGGTGAAGAGCCTAAAAAAATATAGACATATATTGACTCGTAGTAAGGTACAATTGAGAGTCACTCATCCAAGTATCAAGGAGTTCCTGCTTTCCAAAGACCTAAATGTGAAATGGGCTGGTTGGATCACTAGAGTCATGGAATATGACATTGTTATCCAAGTCACCAAGTTAATCAGAGGAAGAGGACTTTGTGAACATTTTACAAAGGATGAGACTCCAAGAAATCCAAAGCAAATGAACACATCCTTATTTATGCATTCAACAGAAGAACATGTCAAGGCGCCAGGTTGGTTGCCTAACATGGTTCATTTTTTAAAGATAGGAGAATGTCCTACAAATTTGGATCCAGCAAAGAGAAGGTATTATAGATTGAAATCTATCCCCTTGTTGTTGATTGATGAAATCCTTTTTAGGAAAGATAATAATGGTGTTCTCTTGAGATTCATAGATTTAGAACAAGTAACAAGTGTCCTAAATGAATTTTATGATGGACCTTCTGGAGGTCATTTCTCTCCTAGGAATACTACTTTTAAGATCATGAGGGCTAGGTACTATTGGCCATCTATCTTCAAGGATAGTCATGATCATGTAAGGAAATGTATAAAGTGTGCCATGTTTGGAGGAAAAGAAAGACTTGTAGCTCTACCCCTCCAACCAATTAGAATAGATCAAACTTTCATGATATGGAGCATTGACTTCATAGGATTGATTAATCCTCCATCTAGTGTAGGCCATAAATGGATAATTATTGCAACTAATAACTTCACCAGATGGACCGAGGCTATTGCATTAAAAGAAGCAAACAAGAGTGTTGTTATGGGCTTTTATGATGACATAATTCACATATTTGGGACCCTAGATTCCATTATATCAGATAATGCATTGGCTTTCACAAGATTGAGAGCCACTGATTGGGTAATAAAACATGGTGTTTACCTAAACAGTAGTTCTAATTATTACCCTTAGGGTAATGGTTTAGCATAATCTACCAATAAGAATCTGATAAGGATAATTAAGAAGACTCTACAAGAAAATTAGAGAGATTGGCACTCTAGATTGAAATCTTCCTAATGGTTAGACAGAATCACTCCCAAGAAGATCATTGGGAATTCTCCATACATGTTATTCTATGGAAGGGAAGCTAAACTGTCCATTTCAACAAAGTTGCCAGCTTTGGACTTTGCAACCCAACTTGTCCTCTTTGAAGAGGGAGACCCTCTACAAGTGAGATATACTCAACTCATGGACTTGGAAGAAAATAGGAACAAGTCCATGTAGACTATGGAATTTCAAAAAATACAAACTAAGAAGAACTTTGACAAAAGAGCCAGATCCAGGAACTTTAATATTGGGGATATAGTCCTCAAATGGGATGAATTTAGATCCAGGCCTAGTAGACATACAAAATTTGACTCCTTTTGGGGAGGTCCATTTGTAATCATTGAGTGCAAGGAACACAATGATTTTTAGCTATCAACTCTTGAAGGAGAGGCCTTGCCAATATCTGTCAATGGATTTCACTTAAAACCTTGTTTTGAGGTTTGTCCAGCTATGTAGTCAGTTTCTTGCTTTTCCTTCTTTCTAGGTTAGTTTCTTGCATTCCACAAAGTGCTCTGCACAAGTAGTTGTTTATGTTTGTATATAGTCCTTTACCTATTTTGGTTTGTTGTTCCTCCTCCTATTTTCAATCCTCCTTCCTTCCAAAGTTTTGTGCTTAATTCAGACTCTTATGCCCAATAGATCATCTAAAGGCCACTAATTTTGTATGTGTAGTAGGTTGACATCCAGCAAAAATTTCCAAAAATGTTACCCAAATTTCCTATCATATGAATTTTGGCTACAAGTGGAGAAAATGAGGCTCCCACGAGGGTTTATCCTAGCTTGTACATTTTTGTTCATGATTCTAGGTCTAGATTTTGTTCTCTACATTTGTGTTAGGTCTCTGGTTTACCCTTATTCATATAAAAGACCTAAGTGTAAAAAAACCTAAGTATTTCATGGTAAAACCCTAGTTCTCCATGTCATGATCTATTTCTTCATTACCTTTTCGAGTCACTTAAGTTCCTTATTAAGTCATGTGCGCATTAACCTTCTTTGTTTATCTCTTAGTCACGCAAAGGGAACAAAATATTCCATATTATCTAGTGACTTCATGTTTTGTTGTGGTCGCGTGATCTCAGAAGGGAAGAGAATATCCTCTTAAGTCATCGAGATTTCATGAGGACCATTGATCAGGTTTTAGATCTTATGGTTATCGCATAATCTCACATCAAAAGGGATTATACTTAAGTGTTCATGAGATTTAACACAGACCGTGGATCGGGTTAAGTTCAGATTCATATAGTGTGGATGGCGTCGAATCTTAGTATAAACTCTATGGTTAATGTTCTATTCAGCAACTTTGAGACTTAGTTAATCTCATAATCCCCATATAAACTCAGAGTTAAATCTAGTCTATTTTCCTCTTAGTCACGTGATCGCCTAATGAGATCAGGGTTAAGTCCTTTCTTCTGATATTTCATGCTAGCCATTGATTGCATTCAGATCCTGTGGTATGCGCTGAGTCTCCAGATAAAGTCAAAAGATCAACAAATTTAAGGAGATTTCACACGGGCCATTGATGCAAAGATGATCTCATGGTTGTCACTGAGTCTTGTAAAAAACCATGGTTAAACCAGATGATCAGAGATTGCAAGATGTGTTCAGTCATTGAATCTCTGAATGAGCCCAAGTTAAGAAGGTTAAGTTAAGTTCAGTTTCAAAATTTGCAAGTGGTTTAATCGGCGTCGTTGATCAAGTTTTGATCTTGCGGTGGTCACTTAGTCTCACAAGGAAATAGAATATTCTTATATGGTTATGAGATTAAACGTGAATCATAGATTTTGGGCCAGATCTTGCGGCTTGCGTATAATCTCATTATGAACACAGAGTTAGTCAAAAGGTTCAACGACTCAGTGACACAAAGAATTTTTAGTTAATCAGGGTTAAAGGTAAGTCAAGGATGAGTTAAGGCTTGTGTCATGAATCAAATGATAAAGATTGACGATGGTGTCTTAAATAGGAGATTAATTATTTCTGGGTCGTTGATACAAGTACCCGTGTCACCTATGGCTGTTATATTCAAATATTTAAAAAATTCAAATATGATTCTCAGGACTCTGTGGTGATGGCATGGTTTTTCAAGATGTAGACAGAGAGATGGGTCGATCTGACTTCTCTAATCAAATTTATGATGATAGGAGGTACATTCATGAACATATCTGATCAAGTGGGATATTTCTAGGATGCATTGATGAGAAGATTTGACAGTCTTAGGGTTTTGACAATGTTTATGTAATATCTGATGAGCCCTAATTCTGATCAATGGATTGACTCCTGAGCCTGTGTGCTAGAGGAGCATGTATATAAGTAGTTTTAGAAGCTTTTAGAGCTTAGAGGTAGATTTTCCTTGTCTAGGAGAAGTAGTTTTTCCAGCAGATGTAAGATTTTCTGTGACATTTTATCTTCCCTCAAGTTTTCTTTGTTGTAACTTCTCATTGAATTCCAGATTCTGTAAGAACTTTCTGTGACATTTTCTCTTTCCTCAAGCTTTTCCTTGTCTGTATTTCTCTTACTGAATATAATACAGTGGCTTATATTAGAGAAATCTTGGAGTTCCTAAGCCTTCTTTCTTTCTGCATCTTTGTACACTATTGTGTTTGATCTGATCTGGATAATCTTGTGGATCATGTTCATCCATGGTTATTTTGTCTCATTCATGTGCCTATTTTCTAGAATGAGTGTTTTCTTGCAGGTCATAGTCTGTGTCTATTTCTTTGGGAAATTTATTGTTTGTGAAATCTTTTCTTTCCTTGAATAGCCTCTTACCATTTTAGAACTCTCTGTGAAATACTTATGCAAGCCTATTTAGAAAGATTGTGTTCTATTAGATCTAAGAATCTTCATGCTAGTTTGGTCATTGTGTTATTATTCACGTTACCTTTGGTGTATCACCTAGTAGGATAATTTGTTTTTCAGTCATTTCCTTTCAAGCATTCCTTCTATCCCTTATCCTTCCAAGTTTACTTTCATGTTCAAAAGTAGCTTAGGTGATTATCCAAGAGGAACCAGCCTAGAACCTAGAGGCTTCACTTAAGTTAGCAGAGGTCCCACAACCTAGAAGTGATTCCCATGTTATACTAGATTATCAATACCTTGAGAGCTTGAATAGGGTGTAAAATTTAGTGTATAACAGTAAACAATTCCAGTATTAAACAATGATCTCATAAATAATGCATGATGCCCTAGCTTGCATCCCACGAGCCATCAATAAATTTCCTCATGAAATGATCATAAATGGGGAGTACCACATAGTGAATATCAACAGAAAAACACATAAAGAGAGATCAAAAACTCCACACAATGCCTTGAAGATAATAGCAATGATGCCCTAGCTCTCAAGCTCGCAGGTCATCATGCATTCCAAATGTGAAGATGTAAACAATGCCAGTATTAAACAATGAGCTCATAAATAATGCATGATGCCCTAGCTTATAGCCTGTAAGCCATCAAGACATTTCCTCATGAAATAATCATAAACAGGGAGTACCACATAGTGAATATCAACACCAAAACAAATAAAGAGAGATCAAACACTTCACACAATGCCTTGAAGGTAATAGCAACAATACCCTAGCTCTCAAAGCTCGCGGGTCATCAAGCATTCCAAACGCAAAGATGTAAACAATGCTAGTATTAAACAATGAGCTCATAAAAAATGAATGATGCCCTACCTTGCAGCCCACGAGCCATCAAGACATCTCCTCATGAAATGATCATAAATGGGGAGCACCACATAGTGAATATCAATAAAAAAACAAATAAAGAGAGATCAAACACTTCACATAATGCCTTGAAGGTAATAGCAACGATGCCCTAGCTCTCAAATCTCGCGGGTCATCAAGACTTCCAAATGCAAAGATGTAAACAATGCCAATATTAAACAGTGAGCTCATAAACAATGCATGATGCCCTAGCTTGCAGCTCACGATCCATCAAGACATTTCCTCATGAAATGATCATAAATGGGGAGTACCACATAGTGAATATCAATAATAAAACAAATAAAGAGAGATGGGTGAGCATCACCTAGATCCAATGAGTGCTAATTGTTCCATTCATTCTCATGAGAGATGGGTTCATGTGAACCACTACTCATGAATTATGGGTCAATGAGTTTGACTCAAAAACTACATAGTTGAATCCTGATAGCAATATCACAATTTGACTTGTTGTGGAAAAATATCTCCTACTTATCAAATACAGAGAGATCAAACACTTCACACAATGCCTTGAAGGTAATAGCAACAATGCCCTAGCTCTCAAAGCTCGCGGGTCATCAAGCATTCCAAATGCAAAGATGTAAACAATATCAGTATTAACATTCATATTTTTCCATTAAATCAACAAATACCATAAAAATGAAATTGAGTTAATGAGAAGACAAAGCTCAAATGCCTACCTCAAGTCATGGCTACCTGCATATACCAAGATTCCAATCTTCCACAATTAGGGCCCTCTTCATGTACGACAGTATGCGATCACAAAAATTTGAAATGAGCCTTTCTTTTTCCTTTTTTTGTTTATAATCTGCAGGTGTCAAAATTATGACGGTTCCATCCCTATTACGACGGCATCGGGGGTACTTGGAAAAAAAACATGAAAAATACACACAAATGGTAGTGTCATCGCAAATTGGTGTTGAAATTCAACCCCAAATGTTGTAGTGGGTGATATTTTCTTTCTAGTAGATACAAATGCATGTATGTTGTAGGCGATTCAGCCTAGAACATATTGGGTACCAGCTATGGGTTATGAAGCAGATGGTAAATTAGTTACTTTATATGTTGGTGCACTTTTGTCAAAACCTATTGATACTTCTACACCTAGATTTAGAATATTTGAGGAGTCATCGTTGAAAATTCATAGTGAACTAAGAGCATTGATAATCCAAAGAAAAGTAAAGAAACAAATTGACAAACTAGCCAAAATGAGTGGCATAACACAAGAGATGATGACTAATATTAGGAAGAAAATAGAAAGTGAGAAGGCATGCACATTTGCTTCTATTGAAGACAAGAATGCAGAAGCTGAAGTTGAAGAAGTCACACCTCAAAGAGTCACTAGGAGTTCAACATTAAAACAAACTCAATCTACTACTCCTACTTGTAACCACCTGAATTTGGTCTGTCGCAACTATAGACCCTATTTGCCCTAAGTGTGATCATACCCTTGATTTATGTCCAAACGACCTTGTTACTGCTTGGCATAATTCTTTTAATCAATTTAATGTCCTAGGTGATTTTTATCACTGATTTATATTAACTATTATAGCCATACAATTCAAATCAATTTTGACCAATAAGATCAAATCAAAATCAAACATGGCTATAGTATTTAATTATAAAGGAATTAAATAAATCCCTAAATCAAAATACTCACTTGCAATCAACCCATTCCCCTAGCCTATTTAATTTAATTAAAATGGCTA
>MU227214.1:784999-804480 GCA_018584345.1 Thuja plicata
ATCACACTCCTCCTAGTTAGCAGGCAATAAGTCAATTTTAGTGGGTTCTTATGCTTTTCATGCTTTTACTAACCCCTTGATGCTAATATAATGACTTATTGAGTGTTTGTGTTGATTCTGACAGGTATCCATTTACACACACACACTACTATGACAAAGCCACAAAATAAGTCACCTATGACTATTGAGAAAACTTAAAGAAGGAATAAAGAGAAGACATCTGGCTACAAAGAGTCAAAAAGCAAGAAAGATAGCAAGGATAAAGTTGAGGCAAATGAAGTTGAAATTGATTTTGATAAGGAGCAAGAAGAACTAAGAGCTAGTGGGAAGAAGTACTCTATAGTAGGCAAACCTACTGTAACATCTATAAAAGTTGATGATGCTATTACAGTTGACAGCATAGTTCAAGATGTTAAGGATAATGGAAGAATGACAAATGTGGTGAAGTTATTTGATGCATGTGTCATTGAAGACAAGAAGAAGATAGAAGATGCACTCGTAGAGAGTCTACATACTATTTTCCAAACACCTAGTGAGCTATACAAGGAAATACCTAAGGAAAAGTTTAAGGAAGTTGATGAGAGATGGAGAGAAGCTTTGAAGGTTGATAGAGTAATGATGGAGCAAGAACTTTCATGATTGCAACTTGAATTAACAACTGAGGAAGTGAAGGTAGTGGTTGAAGCAATGAGAAGAGAATTCAAGACAAGAAATAGAGTAACAAGGATTCTCATAAGAGAAACACAATTGGTAAGAGATGAGATTGTGGATTTATGGAAAATGTTATAGAAATATGAGACAGGAAACAAGGACAAATCAGTAGAAGAGAAAGAAAAAGATCAAGAGTCTAAAGCTGAAGAGATAAGAGATGTCATAGATAATGTTATATCCGATATACCTGATCATATATATATAATATTAATACTCAAACTCAACTAGATGCACCAAGTGATCGGACTAGAGAGGAAGTGATAGAATAGAAAAGTGAAGAAAAAAATATTGATGAAGGTGTACTATTAGTGAAGAGGAAATTAGTCCTAACTGGTGAAGCTAACACATAGAAGAAGAGGAAAACCATGAAGTCTACTAGTTCTTAGGAAGAATATGAAGGTGAACCTGAAGATGAAGAAACCCAAGCAACTATTGACATTGTTAAAATGAGTCCTAAGGAGCTGATAAGGATGTCTGAGAAACTTATAGAGAAAGAAAAAATAGACATATTAAAGGAAATGAAGAAGAAGGTTAGTGTACTAAAAGGAGACAGGAATATTATTAGTAATCTAGTAAATTATGTGAAATATGATAAAAAAAATACAAACCTATTGATCAGCTGGGTAATTTGGTCAAAGCAGTTTCTGATCAAGTACCTAACTTGGAGAATGCACCAATGAAGTTGGCAATGAGATAATATGAGAACTAACGAACTGAAAAGTTGAAAGAGAATATATAATTAGACAAAGAGTCACTTGTAGTTATAGTAAAAAAGTAAAGGAAATCATATAGGAGGTAGGACATTTATTTGTAAAAGTGTCCAAGTTTACATCTTTTACAAGAGATCTGGAGAAGAAGAGAGAGGAAACTCAACACGAGCTTAATGATTTGGTTGAAAAGTTTGATCCCCTAACAAGTTTAGCTTTAGAATACAATGCTAAGGTCAAAATTATTACTTACACAGTGAAGCAGTTGCAAGAAGAGAAAGATTAAATAATTATAACACTTATGGAGTTACAGACCTACTGATGTAGAACCTTCCTCAATTCCACACTCTAGTCAATCCTAGATGTAATGAGACCTATAACTCTCAAGGAGGATCTCAAAAGGAAGGGATCCATACCTTATAATAACATAATACCAATCTCTTCTAACTTATAATGACCTTCAAATGTCTCATACAGCATGAGTTGGGTAGGTCTTCCAACAACCACCTTCTTGACACATTAGACCCTAAGTGCTCCTAATTAATTATGCTACCAAAGGAAAATAATGAAAATACTATGGAGAGGGGTGAAATCCTTTTGGTTATTGCACATTTTTTTCCATATTGACATGACCCAAATGGTTTTGTCCTTTATAAACTTGTACAAAGTGTACTTCCTTCTTTAGGGTGCCTGATTCCTAGTAGCCCTATTCCGGTAGTTTTTCAAGGATAAATTTTTATCCTCCCAAAGAACTTCCCAAATAGAATATCTTTCCAGACACCCTTTTCCAAGTTATGAAAGGCCCCAACACTAGGAGTTTTGGATTAATGACATGATATCCAAACCCCAACTATCCTACCATACCTTAAAATAAAAATTAAGCCTATTTAACAAAGCAAGTGCATTAAAAACTTACCAGAAACCCAAGCCAAGGGTTGGATAAGTCATTATAGGACACTAAAACACCAAATCCATGATATTTTTAGCATATTCCACCCCTTCATTCTCTCCCTTCATTCATTCAAAACTATGTAAGACAACCACATAGAGATGTTTGTCTTCTTTTACATCCAACACACATATGCCACAATCTCCTTGCAAATGACCATAAAAATATTAAAATACACATGCCACCCTCTCATTTCACCACGACACATAATTTTCCAAACATGAGAAAATTCCATTTGAATGCCAAACCCTAGCAAACCTAGGGTTTGCGACCAATTCTCATAAAATTAACTCTAACTTTCTCCTCGCATGGTCTCAAGGGCTCAAACCAGTTGCAAATGAAATATAAGTCTTCTCTCTTTGGGCCATAATTAGTTTCAACCTTTCATGGATCCTTACAACACTGTGCAAACCAAAATAAATCAACTGATACAGGAAAATTATGGTAAATTTTATTGATTCAAATGTAAAATTACATCATCCTCATCCAACCCAACCAAGAGGGGAATTTGAAGGAATTTACAAATGTATCTAACCAATTTTCACAGGTTATGACCATTGGGAATGTCATTACAAACTAATTTTCAAAAGTTGACAACTTTGCAAAAAGTTGCTTAGCAACTTTTTATACATTTTTTGCAATTCTTGTTCCTAATGAGAAACTTTCCGTTCTAAGCATAATCAAGGGTCCCACATGGACCACAACATTATAAAAAAATCCAAAATACTAATCTAACACAAATTCAACATTTATTGATCTGTTGACCAAGGTTGACCAAGTGGTTTATAGAATACCAACTTGGTTCTTGGTCTCACAAGTGGATCCTTATTACAAAGCTAAGTGGTCCAATGGACCCAATCCTATTAAAGTGACCCAAAAAAACTTTGGGGTATCTCTAGACATATATGATTTCATCATGGTGCTCCTACCCCATACTCCCATGGTGGAAGAGAACTCAAGTTCCCACTTGAGGTTAACTGGGCCAAAGTGAATCCATGCTACAAAATATCTTGTTTTTCCATCCAAGTAGCATCAATGTCTGGGAAGCCCTTCCACTTAACAAGATACTGCATGTAAGTATTATTCCTTATTTATCCAAAACCTTTGACTCAAGGATATTTTTAAATTGGAGGGTTTTATTGGGAGGAAGATCTTGTATCCAATCATCATGGGTGTCATCCCCATCTTGTTGAATACGTACAATGCTTGCATTTTCCTTGAAAGGAGTTAAGTCAAAAATATTAAAAAATGGAGAGATTGCAAGTGTGGGAGGAAGAGTGATCTCATATGCATTTTCACCAAATTTGTGCAAGATAGTGTAGGGTCCTATTTTCTTCATATGAATCTTTGAGTGTCTGCCTTTGGGAAGTCTTTCTTTTTTGAGATAGGCCACACTTTGTCACCAAATTCAAAGTCTACTACCCTTCTCTTCTTGTCTACATCAACCTTTTATTTTTGCATTGTCTAATCCAAGTTGTCTTTGACTTGATCTTGTATTTGTTTTATTATCTCTGCAAATTATTCTCCATGGGCACTTATTTTAGGATCATTTGGGATTTCTCTGAGTTCCATTGGTCCCCTTGGGTGTAGACCATAGATTTCCTGAAAAGGTGTTTTCCCTATTGACCGATTGATGGAATCATTAAATGCATATTCTTCTTGGAAGTGCCATGTCCCAATTTTGAGAATTTTGTTTGATGAGACACCTTAAAAGGTTACCAAGTGATCTATTCACTATCTATGTTTAACCATATGTTTAGGGATGGTAGAAAGAGCTAAAGGACAAGTTTGTTCCTAACTTTTTCCAGAGAGTTCTCCATAAGTGTTCTTGAAATTTTGCATCTCTATCAGAAACAATAGACTGAGGAAAGCCATGAATACTGACAATTTATTTGAAGAACAACTATGCAATGTGTGAGGCCTCATGAGTGCTTTTGCAAGGTATGAAATGTGCCATTTTTCTAAATCTGTCAACTACTACAAAAGTATTTTCATACGCTTGCTTTGTTCTTGGGAGTCCAATTACAAAATCCACTGAAATTGCTTTCCATGGTTTGGATGGTATGGGTAGGGGTTGATAATGTTCCTGATTGGTGGAAACGCCTTTGGCTCTTTGGCATCTAACACAAGTTTCCACAAAGTTTCTAACATCATGTTGCAATTTGGGCCAATGGTAGTGTATCCTCGCTGCTTCTAAGGTCTTGTTCAAACCAAAATGACCACTCATTCCACCATAGTGCTTTTCTTTAACAATTTTATTCGTCGTTGAACACCTAGGAATATATAATTGACTACCCTTAAACAGTAAACCATCTTGTATTAAAAATTCTAAGAATTCAGTATGATATCTATCAACAAGTTTTGTGCATACCTCATATGCTTCCCCAAATTCTGCATCACCAATGTATGGATCTTTCAGAGCATTCATCCCAATGCTTTGTATTTTTATCTCCTATATTAAAACAATCCCCCTAATTAGTGCATCAACCACTTTATTGGCTTGACCCTTTTTATGCTTGATTGAGAAGGAGTATGCTTGCAATTGTTACATCCATTTAATGTGTTTGACACTAAATTTATCTTAAGAATTCAAATAAATTAATGCATGGTTGTCTGTGTATACAATAAATTCCTTAGGTAATAGATAGTGTCTCCATTCTTTTAGAGTCTGCATCATTGCATAAAGTTCTGGGTCATAGGTAGAATACCTTTCTTTGCATCATTTAGTTTTTTTGAAAAGAATGCCACTGGTCTGCCATCTTGGCTTAAAATAGCCCCAATTTCAAGATTACTTGCATCAGTCTCCATAATAAACACTTTATGAAAATTAGGAAGGGTGAGTATAGGGTATTGTGCTACCCTTGATTTCAAATACTCAAAAGCATCATTTGCTTCCTTGGTCCAAAAAAATTTGATTATTTTTCTACCCTTGATGGTATCCAGCATGGGTGCACACACATGACTAAATTTTTGATGAATTTTATATAGAAGGTGGCTAACCCATGAAAAATTCTAACATCACCTTGGTTTTTAGAAGGTGGCCAGTTGACAATTGCATCCACTTTTGAAGGGTCCATCTTGAGTGTTCCCTTGGAGATCACAAATCCCAAAAATATGAGCTCTTTCTACATAAAGACACATTTATCTAGATTTATCATTAGTTTATGTTCATGTAACCTCTTGATTACCTACTCCAAATTTTTGAGGTGTTCCTCCTTGTTGCTGCTAAAGATCAATATATCATCAAGATAAATGATAAGAAATTTACCATTATAATCATGAAAGTTTTCATTCATTAATCTCATGAATTTTTTGGGTGCATTACTCAACCCAAAGGGCATCATAAGACACTCATATAATCCCTCTACTATTTTGAATGTTTTTTTCCATTCATCTCCTGGCTTTATCCTTATTTGGTGGTAGTCTAACTTCATGTCATTTTTGGAGAAGAAGCATGCATTACCCAACTGATCCAATAGATCCTTCATTCTTGGAATGGGAAATTTGTATTTGATGGTGTTTTTATTCACTGCTCTTCTATCAGTACAAGGCCTCCACTTACCATCTTTCTTAGGGGCCAAAACTGATGGGACTGCACAAGGGCTTAAGCTCTTTTTTATTAGGCCTTTAGTCAACAATTCATTGACTTGTTTAGATATCTTTGCATTTTGGATAGGGGTCATCTTGTATGGTTACTTATTAGGAAAATAAGCACCTGGTATAAAGTCTATCTGGCGACTTATGTCCCTTAAGGGTGGGAGGGATGAGGGTAGGTCACTAGAAACCACATCATGGCAAGTGTCTAATAGATCTTGAACTTCTTTTGAAATTGGTTCATTTTTATTTATTTTTTACTCCTCTTTGGGTTTTATAATCAGTGCATACCCTCCTTCATATTCTTTTATGGTTTTGACCATCTCTTTTTCCCCAATGATTATGAGTAGGGGTTATTTTTCTAGTTTTGGATTAGATAAGGGCTTCATAGTATAGGATATTCCATCCTTGATTAGGGTATAGGTATTTTTCCTTCCACTATGGGTAGCATCTACATCATATTTCCAAGGTCTACCTAAGAGTAGGCATCATGCATCCATATCTAATATGTCACATAGGACTTTGTCTTTGTAGTCTCCTATCGAGAATTCTACCCAGGTTTGTTCTTTCACTAGAGCTTGCTGAACCTTAGTAATATATGGACAAGAATGAGGAAATATTTACAACTTAAGTTTCTGCACCATTTCATTTGATACTAGATTTTTTATTGAACTAGAATCAATAAGAAACTTACATACCTTTCCTTGACATTTGCAATTGGTTATGAATAGATTCTTCCTTTGTGGGGGTTCTTCGATTTGAGGTGTCTACAATAAGGATTGTCTCATCGTCAAGCACACACCTTCTTTAGGATCTATTTATTTTGATTGAGTGTCCTCTTGGATTAATTGTGTTCTTCTTTCCCTTTTTTAATTTGATCCTACACTTTCAGGGCATCTGTTGGCATGGCGTCCCAACTAATTACAATTGAAGCACTTTAAGGGTCTATTGTTCCTTCCTCTGAATCTTCCTCTTCCAAATGGTCTCCTTCCTTTGAAGTTGCCTCTAGAGCTTGACTCTCCTTTCTCTTTATCTGTTTGACCTTTTTCACCAAAAGGTTTCAAGGATTCTCCTCTTCCCCAAGACTTTCCTATACCTCTAAAGTTCTTATTGTTACCTCTCCACCTATTGTTCTGGTCTTGTCATTTTTTTTTATCTTGTCTTCCACATTTAGTGTCAATTGATAGCACTTTTTCACTATGTTTGGGCTGCAAAGATTTAGTTCATCCTGAATAATCACCCTCAAGCCATTCAAATATATGGCTATTCTCTCACTCTCACTCTCTAATTTCTTGGTTTTTAAGAAAAATCTCTGAAATTATTTTGTATGGTTACTCACATCCCTCTCCTTATGTCTTATGTTTTGTCTGCTCCTATAAATTTTTACTTCATAGTCTTTAGGTATGTAGGCCTCCTTAAAATTTTCCTCCATTGTCTTCCAAGAGGAAATCATATTCTTTCCCTCTTTGAATCTTTCTCCTTGGAGACAATTCCACCATGTCAATGTTGTGCCTTTAAATTTTGATTTTGCAATCTTGACCCTCTGGTTCTTAGGGATCTCATCACACTCAAAGAAGCACTCCAATGCATCAAACCATTATGTGACCACATCAAGGTCCATCTTTCTACTAAACATGGGAAGATCCAATTTACTGGCAGTGATTCTCCTGGCCATTGATTTGAGGGCATCCACAAGGTACATATGGTATGCAGGTATCTCTCCTTCCCAATCTTCCTACTCAGGGGTCTCCTCTTCTTCTCCCCTATCTCCTAGGTATTCACCTTCCCTCCTATCAACACTTCCTTTGAGACTATTTATCTCATCTTTCAAAATTTGAACTATTTTGGCTAGTTCTGCATTGGTTATCCTTGTGGGTAGCCTAGTGTCTCTCCTTCTAAATTATGTGCATATATGTTTTTTCACAATATCTTGGATTCTTTCTGCTCTGATACCACTTGATGCAGAGCCCTCCTCAATTCCAAACTCTAGTAAATCCTAGATGTAATGAGACCAATAACTCTCAAGGATGATCTCACAAGGAAGGGCTCCACACCTTATAATAACATAATATAAATCTATTCTGACCTATAATGACCCTCAAATGTCTCATACAAAATGAGTTGGATAGGTGTTCCAACAATCACCTTCTTGACACATTAGACCCTAAGTGCTCCTAAGGGATAATTATGCTAACAAAGCACCAAAATGAAAATTCTATGGAGAGGGGTGAAATCCTTCTAGTTCCTGCTCATTTTTATCCATACTGACATGACCCAAATGGTTTTTTCCTTTTTCAACTTGTACAAAGTGTACTTCCTTCTTTAGGGAGCCTAATTCCTAGTAGCCCTATTCTGGTATTTTTCAACGATAACTTTTTTATCCTCCCAATGGACTACCCAAATAGAGTATCTTTCCAGACACCCTTTTCCAAGTTATGAAAGGCCCCAACACTAGGATTTCTTTATTGATTACATGCTATCCAAACTCCAACTATCCTACTAGACCTTAAAATAATAATTATGCCTATTTAACAAAGCACGTCTTACCATTAACCCAAGCCAAGGGTTGCATAAGTCAGTATAGGATACTGAAACACCAAATCCATGATCTTGTTGGTAGATTACACCCATTCATGCTCTGTCCCTTCATTCATTTAAAAATGTGCATGACAGCAACATAGAGATGTTTGTCTTCTTTTACATCCAACACACATGTGCCACAATCTCCCTGCAAATGACCATCAAAATATTACAATACACATGCCACCCTCTCATTTCACCAAGGCACATAATTAAGCCGATAGGCTTTTTTATTGTGGGCATCGCCCACCAGAAAATTGTCTTATACCGAAAAAAAGATTGGTCAGAAATAATTTTTGGGAACATTTTTTCTATTATCGAAACTGCAAAATAACTAAATCATTATTTTCTTCCCTATTGTGCTGCAATCAATATATACTTTTGAAACTTAATTATTAATAAATTTTAAATTACAATATCAATTATAAATATTTATTTACTTTTTTTATATTCATTCAATAATACGTAATTTTGATTTTTTTAAATTACATTACATTGAAAAAATATATTTATATTTTGATATTCTTAGTTAAATTTGATTTTAATTTTATTGTTAAGGTCTCTTTATTATAAGAAAATTAAGATTAAAAATAATTTGTCTATATACAAATATTTAACATCAATGTTATTACATTGATAAAATTGATATATTATAATGTAATTTTTAAATCTAATACTATTTCTATTTAATAAATACAATAAGGTCTCTTTATTATAAGAAAATTAAAATTAAAAATAATTTGTATATATACAAATATTTAATATGGATGTTTTTTATTAGGGTAAAAGTAGGTTTTCAAGGGGCCCCAAAACCCTATACAAGAAGATTTTGGTGGGAATTTGAAACCTGTCTAATGCGAAACTTCTGCCAAAGAATAAACCTTACAAACCAATAGACCAAAGATATAAAATTGCTAGCAACTAATCAAGATGGGACTCTAAAACCCCACCTGCCCAAAAAACCAACAAAAGCCTTACACCATTAGTTTAACTGGAGTATTAAAACTCCCTAAACTAAAATCCAAGAATTTTACATGGATCCCTAAACCAACTAAACCAACACCATGGAGCACCAAAGCCCCATTCCCAACCTTTTGCCCTAACCAAAAACAAATAGCCTCCAGAATGGGCTCTTGAAAACTATCAGCTTCCACCTGCAGGCACCAGCCAGCCACAAACAACAAACAACACAAAATTGGAAAACCACAGTTTCCCTCTTCCTCATTATTAAGTCTGAAATATTCTAGCACCAAAGGGATTCCTCTAGCACCGAACTAGATTTTCAGCCCAGCCCACTTAGTCTGCAAAAAACTAACCCCTAGCCATTTCCAGTAAACTTTCATGTGGCTACCTGAAAGAGGCAACCACACTCCACTACCAGCAATCTCCTCCCATTAGCCGCAGACCACCTTGATAGACTGAGTCTTCCCCTCTAAAGAATCTTCCACCTCAATAGGAAGCAAGAGAGAAGAGAGCTGAAGAACATAAAGACTCCACCTCCAAGAATCCACACGAAAGAATCCCACCTCCATAGGGTTATACTCCACCTCGATAGGAGAATAATACATAGTAAATAAGCCTAAAATGGGTTCATCCTGAGAATATAAAGCTTCCAGCAATAGGGGATAACCAAAAACAACAGAAATCAACACATTTAAGCAAGAAAATAAAACAACCCAAATAGGGTCTAGCCATTCGTCCATCACAAAATGAGCGAACCACCCACCAAGATTTTCACTATCTCTTCTTTTGGGCTTCTCTTCCCTAGCCAGAAAATTCCCTCTTCTACAAGCAGGGTAGTAACAATAGAAAGGAGTCCTCTGAGAAATGTGAGGAGGCTTCACACAAGCACAACAACCTCTCCTCTGTATTTCTACCTCTTAGATCTGCAAGGGTTTCCCCACTCCATAGTCCATGACAATCTCACCAAGACCATAAGATGGCCTACTGAGAAAATTAGAGCTTCTAAAAAGAAGACTCCCAACATCCATTAATCTACCCTCTACGTTAAGAGGCAGGTCTCCCCATTGTCGTATACTGGAAGAGACAGGAGAGGAAGAATGGATCACAGCAAGAGATCCATCCATACAGAGAGCATTTGCTTCCCCCCCACTGTCAAAGAAGCCTTCATTCCAAACTGCATTAGCGTACGTGCCTTCCACGTCAAAAGTCCCCCCTCCTCATCTTTACTCCTAGAGATGCAACCGCAACCGTTACCTCTGCTACCACAATCCATATTATGCTGAGATCCCCCCAGGCAGTGCCGACACCATCCAACACAACAGACCAGGCATGGACTGCAACATGGATTGCATAAAAGCCTCCATCTTCATCGCCGTCATCACCCTCCTAATCGCTATCTGCTGCATCTTCCACTCCTGTGGAAACCCTATCCCCTCCCGCCTGCACTCTGCTGCTCCCTCTCCTGCACGTCATTTTTCCCTTTTTAATATGGATGTTATTACAATGATAAAAATGATATATTATAATGTAATACTATTTTTATTTAATAAAGACAATAAGGTCTCTTTATTATAAGAAAATTAAAATTAAAAAAAATTATATATATACAAATATTTAATATGGACATTTGAACTTGTGGCTTCATAATGAAAGCATGTTGATTTCCAACTTGGATGATGCAAGAATTGTTTAAAAGATTAGTGTTGATCAATATAAAATTATCTTCTATTACAATCATTTATACTTTGATGGATGTCTTAACATATACATATTCTTCTATTACATTCATTTATACTTTGATGGATGTCTTAACACATGTATATTATCTTGTAATAACTCTATATGGCATTATATGATGCATGATTGACTTTTTTATTCAATGGTAAAAAAATGTAAAAAAAATTACATACATGTTCATCTATACTTTTAAAACTAAGTTATTAATAAATTTTAAATTACAATATCATGTTAGAATGAATTTAGAATAACTGAGAGTGGGGGGTGAATCAATTATCCTTAGGTCTAGATGTAAAAACTTAAACTTTATACCACTTAGAATAACTCAGATCCGCTCGGCAGCAATAGCATAAATCAACAATATACATATGGAGTTTTACTCTTCAAATGTAATCAACTTGTAGAAACTTAACAATAAAACACAACATAAACATACACACAAGTTGACACCAGTATTTAACATGGAAACCCAATTTGGGAAAAACCACCAATAACATGCTATCAAGTTTTCACTCTTCTAAAGTGAGCTCTGTTAGGAGCCAACCCTGTTAAAGGTTACAAAACACATTGCTAAATGTGACCTAGTTAAAGGATTTAATCACCTTGTCAGGAGTGGCCTTGTTAGAGAACTTATAACATTCCACCTAAATGTCACCTTGCTTAAAGGATTTATACAATGACTGTTAGGTCAACTTGGTTAAAGGATTTTGACTGATACAATGGTTAGAAAGTAATTAGCAGGTGTGATATGATACATACAACTTACTTTGCAAATCCAGATCCAATTCAACTCTAATGCTAATTCACTGAGTGGCCTCCATTCTCTTTTCAATCTTTAGATCAGCTTGGAAATCTGTCGAGCAATCACTCTCGCAGCTCTCTGCTTCTCTGCTCATCCTTCTATGCTAGATCATGCCAATCAGTTAATTAACTATGCAAATATCCTTACATACACTTCTTACATGCTTCATGAATAACCCCTTGAGGTTATCTTATACCTCTTCATCTAGGTCAGATAAATATTTTGCTATTTAATCAAGATCGTAGATCTTAGGTTAGGTCAGATCTAACAGATCTTTCCATCTTTATATATTTAATTTACTTCTCCAAAGCAATCACTAATTAAATATTTGATCCATGCATTAATTACGGTTACCCATGCATTTAAATAGTGTGGACCAATCGTGCTTATCCTCAATTAACTTTAAATATCCCAATAAGGTCAACTATGTCGGCTAGAGATCTCAAATCTCAACAATTACCAAAATATTGTTGCTCGGCCAACACTGTGTTCTTCCGCTTGGTCATCACTAGTTTCCTTGGCAATTTACTGGTTCTCGGTCATCACAGACTTTGCTCGACATAAATTGTTCTTAGTAAACTGTCATCAAAATACAAACAACACATTACTTTGCCAATGTGCCAACTGATCAAATACCCTTGTGATTTCCTGTAACTCAACCATTTCACTTGGTCTTCTTGTTATCCTTGCCTTCAAATCTTCTTCATTAATCAATAGATATGGTACTCAAACAGATGGTAATAGTCTCACCAATTAAGGTTTGACATCAATGACAAAATAACAATTGTTTCCATTGTAGCTTTCCAACAATCTCCCTCTTTGGCATTAATGGCAACACTAAACTTTAAAATAATAATTTTCCAACCATAGTTACCATACAATCCAAAAAGTTTGTTTGTGTTCCTTGATATGAAAAAATCTTCATTAATTTCTTTAGCTTCATTCTGATTCTCATCTTTTAAAACATTTCTCCCTCTGTGTCTATAATCACACTAAAATCTTTCTGTTTCTGTTCATCTGTAGACTCCCCCTTTTAGTAAACTCTCCCTTTATCTCTAAGTATAGTAAACTCTCCCTCTTTCAGTAAACTTCTCCCTCTTTGACAACAATACCAAAGACGTTGACATCTTCCATCATGCATATTCTTCTGTTCTAACTCTGTATCATGATGTTCCTATCATCTTGCTTATGACTGGTCCTCTTTTTTGTCTTTGTCTATTTTTCACAGCTTTAGGCAGCATCCTAAAGTGTGATTGTCTGTGCATCAATGTGTCAAATATTCTGAATATAAAATTTGATGCAATAGTATCATTCTGAACTAATTAGCCTCAGTTAGGGAAATCACCCCTAATTTACCTTGCAGATACTCATGAGCATCCTTGGGTAGTGCCTTTGTAAATATGTCTGCTAACTGTTCCTTAATATTCACATATTCTAGTCTCACTTCCTTCTTCTGAACTAGCTCCCTCAAGTAATGATACTTGATAGCTATATGCTTTGTTTTAGAGTGCATTACAGGGTTCTTAGAAATATAAATGACACTCATTTTATCACAATATATGACAATTGGTTCTGTGATCTCCTCTTTCATACCTTTCTGTATTATTTTCAACCACACAATATTAGAACAATTAACTGTTGTTGCCACATACTCGGCTTCAGTTGTAGATTGTGAGGTGCAATTCTATATCTTGCTTGTCCATGAAACCAATATTTTTCCTAAAAGAAATGTGCCACCTGTGGTGCTTTTTCTATCATCCAAATTTCCAGCCCAATCAGAATCAATATAGACTCTGAGTTCAAACTTGTCATTCTTTTTGTAATACAGACCATAATCATTTGTTCCTTTCAAATATCTCAAAATTATTTTTAGTGTCATCATATGAGTTTCCTTGGGATTGGTAGAAAATCTTACAACAATACCAACAGCTAGTGCAATATCAGGTCTATTGTGCACAACATATTGCAACTTTCCAATCATTGACCTGTAAAGGGTTTGATTCACTTCTTTTGTATCCTCATTTTTTGTTAACTTTTGTCCAATAGCCATGGGTGTACTCACTGGTTTTGAATCTTCCATTCCAAAAGTTTTTAGTATCTCCTTGACATATTTTTATTGAGTAATATAGATACCATTCTTCATTTGATATATTTGTAAGCCAACAATTTTTTTTTATCTCACCAAATATAGACATCTCAAATTTAGTTTGCATCTCCTTTGCAAATGATTGACATAACACATCTTGTCCACTAAATATAATGTCATCAACAAAAATTTCAGCCAATAAAGTGCCTTTACTTTGCTTTGTCTTTAAATACAGATTGTTGTTGTCATTGGTTCTAACAAATCTAATCTTTATCAAATAATTGTGCAATGTCTCATACCATACTCTTGGTGCTTGCTTCAGTTCATATAGTGCTTTGTATAATCTACAAACCATGTTCTTCTTGCTTGGGTCAACAAATCCATCAACTTGTTCAATGTAAACTTCTTCTTCTAATATCCCATTTAGAAATGTTGACTTTACATCCATTTGATAGACTTTAAAACCTTTGTAGGCCGCATATGCAAGTAAGGTTCTTACTCCTTCCAATCTTGAAACTAGGGCGAATGTTTCTCCATAATCAATTCCTTCCTCTTGTGCATAACCTTTGTATACCATTCTAGCTTTGTTTATTGTTACCTATCCATGTTCATTCAACTTATTTCTGAATACCCACTTAGTACCAATTACATTCTAGTCATTCAGCCTAGGTACAAGTGTCCAATTCTTATTATTCTCAATTTGTTCAATTTCTTCATTCATGGCTTGTATCCAATCTTCATTGTCTAAGGCATCTTTTACTATTTTAGGCTCAAAATCACATAACAAGCATGTATCTTTTCTCAACTTACTTCTTGTCATAACTGCAAAATTCTTTGATCCTATGATTTGATCAGGTTTATGGTGCCTCCTTACATACTTTTCTAGAGTAGGTTCTTTTTATGCTTCAGACTGATCATACACATTCAATTCAGGTTGATTCTGTGACTCGGCATCTCCATCAGATAGCTCAGCATTTACCTCCTGTTGCCCAGCAGCTTTGTTCTGTGACTCGGTAGGTGCTAGTTGTTGCTCGACAACCTCTTTCTCAGGTTCAGGTAATTCACTAGAATCTTCATCATCCATATAGACAAATGATTTATAAAATTCATGTTCCTGTGTGCTTTCAGCTTCATTTCTTCTACATACTCATCAATTCTAACATTTACACTTTCCACAATTTTGTTAGTGTTAGAATTCAAACACTTATAAGATTTACTTTTAGTTGAATAACCAAGAAATATGCCTTCTTCACCTTTAGCACCAAGTTTTCCATTTCTGTTATCCTTCATTATGAAACATTTTCTTCCAAAAACTTTGAAGTATCTTACATTAGGTGCATAACCATACCATAGCTCATAAGGTGTAGCATTAGTACCTTTCTTGACTTGTACTCTGTTTAGGGTATAGGTTGTTGTACTTATAGCTTCTCTCTAATATTTTTGTGCAACATTTTTCTTCATCATTTGTGTTCCAACACAATCCATGATAGATCTATTTCTTCTCTCAGTAATACCATTTTGTGGTGGTGTCCTCGGTGCGAACATCTATCTTTTTATCCCTCATTCATTGTAGAACCTGTTAAACTCATTAGAAATAAACTCACCTCCTCTGTCAGATCTTAAACATTTCAGGCTTTTACCTATCTCCTTTTCAACTTTTTCCAAGTACCACTTAAATAACTAGAATGCATCAGATTTTTCTTTAAGAAACATAACAGTCATCATTCTTGAGTAATCATCAACAAATAGAATAAAGTATCTATCTCCACAGTAAATTTTCTCACCAATAGGTCCACAAAGGTCAGTATAAATCAATTCCAAAATTCCCTCAGAAGTATGAGTCTTGCTTTTGAAACTAGATTTAGTCATTTTTCCTAATTGACATTGCTTGCACATTGTATTTTCAGGTTTCTTTAACTTAGGCAGCCCTTTAACCTTTTTCAATTTTCTTATGCTTACCAAGTTATCAAATTTTACATGACACAACCTTTTATACCATAACCAAACATCATTATATTGTGCAAACAAGCATGTCTCATCAGCTAAGTCCAGATAGAACAAGTTACCTTTTATTTGCTCACCACTTCCAACTAATTCTCCAGTGGCATCATAGATCTTTGCTTTCTTGTGATGGAATTCAACTATGTAACCAGAAGTATTCAGTTGTGCAACACTCAATAAATTATAATTAAGATCATCAACCCAATATACATTGTCACATTTGATCTTGTCAGTCAAGTTAATTGATCCTTTCCCTTTAACAAGACATGGTGCATCATTACCAAATTTAACATAGCCACCTTTACACTGATCTAAGGTTTCAAATTTATCTTTATCACCAGTCATGTGATGTGAACAACCACTATCAATAATCCAATGGTCACCTTTACTCATATAAGAAATTAGTGCAGTTTTCTCATCATCATTAGAATCATCTTTCGTAGCAACATACACAACTTCTATATCATGTTCATCAGAATTGTCAGTTTCACTGTCAAAAGCTTCTTTAGCTATATAACAAGATTTCTTACCTTTATCTTTGTAATCTTTATACTTTCTGAAGTTTTGGTCATCCTTTCTGTACTTGTTGTCTCTTCTCTCATCTTTGTCATTCTTGTCAGGACATCTAGCAACAATATGGCCAACTTTGTTACATGAAAAACAAATGATAGGAAGTTTACCTTTGTATTTTCATTTTCCTCTAGATAGGCTTTTTGCCATGAGTGCCTCAAGTTCTTCCAGATCATCATTTGTGGTGTTGTTTTCACTGTTCACACATTTCTTTCCTTTCTTTGCTTTGTTAAGGACCAACTGGGATCTGAATACAGATTCAATAGCTTGCGAAGTGTAGTTATCAAAATTTGACATCTCAAATGCAGTAAGTCTGCCTACTAGACCTTCCAAATTCAAATTATTATTAGGAGTACATCTTAACTCTTGAATTGTAGAGAATCTAATAGCATATATAGGAAGAAGAGCCCTAAGTACCTTGCTCATAATGTTGTTATCATCAATGGTTCCCTTAGCTCCTCTAATAGAATTTACAACTTCCTTTATCCTACCATAATATTAAACTATATTTTCTCCTTCTTGCATTTTCATTTCATCAAACTTACCTCTAAGACTTTCAGATTTGGCTCTCAGCACAATAGTATCACCTCCATAGATGGTTGCAAGGGCATCCCAAATTTGCTTTGCATTTGTACAATTATTTATGTCTTCAAACTCATGATAGTTCAGAGATAATGCAATCTCCAACATTGCTTGATTGTGTTCCTTCTTTTCTCTTAATTGTACAGCTGTAGCAGGTGTAGTGGGGGCTACATAATCATGTTCAAAATAGTGCTTAGCAGAATCACCAATACCAGCTAGATGCAATTTCATCAAACTCTTCCATGCAGGGAAATTATATTTGTTCAAATTTGGTACCTCCTTTTTATACATCTTGATATTTTTCTCCAAGTACCTTCAAACTATTTTCAAGAGACCAAAGCTCTGATACCAATTGTTAGAATGAATTTAGAATAACTGAGAGGGGGGGTGAATCAGTTATCCTCAGGTCTAGATGTACAAACTTAAACTTTATACCACTTAGAACAACTCAGATCTACTTAGCAGCAATAACATAAATCAACAACATACATATGCATTTTTACTGTTCAAATGTAATCAGCTTGTAGAAACTTAACAATAAAACACAACATAAAAATACACACAAGTTGACATCCATATTTAACATGGAAACCCAATTTGGGAAAAACCATCAATAACATGCTATCAAGTTTTCACTCTTCTGAAGTGAGCTCTGTTAGGAGCCAACCCTGTTAAAGGTTACAAAACACATTGCTAAATGTGACCTAGTTAAAGGATTTAATCACCCTCTCAGGAGTGGCCTTGTTAGAGGACTTAGAACATTCCACCTGAATGTCACCTTGCTCAAAGGATTTATATAATGACTGTGTCAACCTGGTTAAAGGATTTTGACTGATACAATGGTTAGAAAGTAATCAATAGGTGTGATATGATACATACAACTTACTTTGCAAATCCAGATCCAATTTAGCTCTAATGCTAATTCATTGAGTGGCCTCCATTCCCTTTTCAATCTTCAGATCTGCTTGGAAATCTGTCAAGAAATAACTCTCACAGCTCTCTGCTTCTCTGCTCAGCCTTCTATGCTAGATCATGCCAATCAGTTAATTAACTATGCAAATCTCCTTGCATACACTTCTTACACGCTTCATGAATAACCCCTTGAGGTTATCTTATACCTCTTCATCTGGGTTAGATAAATCTTTTGCCGCTTAATCAAGATTGTAGATCTTAGGTTAGGTCAGATCCAACGGATCTTTCCATCTTTATATTTAATTTACTTCTCCAAAGCAATCAGTAATTAAATCTTTGATCCATGCATTTAAATAGTGTGGACCAATCATGCTTATCCTCAATTAACTTTACATATCCCAATAAGATCAACTATGTCGGCCAAAGATCTCAAATCTCAACAATTACCAAAATACTGTTGCTCGGCCAACACTGTGTTCTTCTGATCAGTCATCACTAGTTTCCTCAACAATTTACTGGTGCTCGGTCATCACAGACTTTGCTCGGCATAAACTGTTCTCAGTAAACTGTCATCAAAAGACAAACAACACATTACTTTGCCAATGTGCCAACTGATCAAATACCCTTGTGATTTCCCATAACTCAACCATTTCACTTGGTCTTCTTGTTATCCTTGCCTTCAAATCTTCTTCATTAATCAATAGATATGGTACTCAAACAGATAGTAATAGTGTCACCAATTAAGGTTTGACATCAATGACAAAATAACAATTGTTTTCATGATTGTAGCTTTCCAACATATCAATTATAAATATTTATTTACTTTTTTATATTCATTCAATAATATGTAATTTTTATTTCTTAAATTACTTTACATTGAAAAAATATATTTATATTTTGATATTCTTAGTTAAATTTGATTTTAATTTTATTGTTAAGGTCTCTTTATTATAAGAAAATTAAAATTAAATTTTTTTTTGTATATATACAAATATTTAATATGGATATTATTACAATGATAAAATTGATATATTATAATGTAATTTTTAAATATAATACTATGTTTATTTAATAAAGACAATAAGGTCTCTTTATTATAAGAAAATTAAAATAAAAAATAATTTGTATATATACAAATATTTAATATGGATGTTATTGTAATGTAATTTCTAAAGAGGAAGAATGGGAGGAGGAGGAGGAGGAGGAGAAGGAGATGAAGAGGAATAATAGGAGGAGGAGGAGGAGGAGGAGGAGGAGAGGGAGGAGGAGGAGGAGGAGGAGGAGGAG
>MU227214.1:804625-826274 GCA_018584345.1 Thuja plicata
AGGAGGAGGAGGAGGAGGAGGAGGAGAAGGGAAAGGAGGAGAAGCAGAAGAAGAAAGAGGAGGAGGAGGAGGAGGAGGATGATAATAATATGAAGGAGGATAAGGAGGAGGAGGACAAGAAGGAGAAGTAGGAGGAGAATTAGGAGAAGCAGGAGAAGGAGAATAAGAAGAAGAAGATTTCAACTCATACAACACTATAGATCATTTCTAGCTCAACTCGCCATCAAAAATTCTAAATTTCCCAATGGAGCGATCATAGGCTCATGGACTAAGCCAATGAGGAGAGATCACTGAAATAGTATGCTTGATGGTTGCATCTTGAGGAGACAACCTCTACATTTTATGAGGTAAGTACTCTCTCGATCTACACCAGGTACCTTGTCGAAGATCTCCATACCTGTTCAAAACTTACATCACCGTAGATCCTGTGAGATCTATCTACGCCTTATTGAATTTGTTGATTCTATCCATTAGATTATTATTCATGTCATTCCTGGGACATTGCACACCCACAGTGATCCATATGCCTTCATTATTGTCAAATTCAAAACTGATCTAAACTCCCGACAAGAATCTAAAATTCGTGTCCACTACACCCTCCCCCACCCAACTCATGGTGATGTCCTTGACACCGATGCATCCCCTGGGCCTGAAAAGATGCACAAGAGGTTTCCACAATTACCTATTTTCGTTACCCAAAGCTCCTTGATTCAAGGAACTCTAATATATTATCCTCATCACATCAAAGTGTCTTTATTTTTTAACACAACATATTTATAACATTTCAATATTATTTTATTAGTATAATATTTATAGAAAATCTTTCTATTGGCGTAACCATTACTCCTTGTTGGTGCAAGTGCTAGTTTTATAATGGTTAAAACATGAGAAAATGCCATTTGAATGCCAAACCCTAGCAAACCTAGGGTTTTTGACCCTTTCTCACAAAAATGGTTCTAACTTTCTCCTCATAGGGTCTCAAGGGATCAAACTAGTTGCAAATGAAAGATAAGTCTTCACTCTTCAATCCACAATTTTTTTCAACCTTTCATGGATCCATACAACACCATTTAAAGCAAAATAAATCTACTGTTACAGGAAAACTATGGTAATTTTTATTGAATCAAGTGCAAAATTACATCATCCTCCTCCAAGCCGACCAAGAGGGGTATTTGGAGGCATTTTCCAATGTATATAACTGATTTTAAAAGTTTATGAGTGTTGGGAATGTCATTGCAAACAAATTTGCAAAAGTTGACAACTTTTGCAAAAAGTTGCTTAGCAACTTTTTATGCATTTTTTGCAATTCTTGCTCCTAATGAGAAGCTTTGCTTTATAAGCCTAAGAAAGGGTCCCACATGGAACAAAAAATTATAAAAACATACAAAATACTAATCTAACACAAACTCAACATTCCTTGATATGTTGACCAAGTGGTTTATAGAACACCAACTTGGTTCTTGGTCTCACAAGTGGATCCTTATTACATAGCTAAGTGGTCCAATGAACCCAATCCCATTAAAGTGACCCAAGACATATATGATTTCATCATGGTGCTCCTGAACCACCTACTTATCTCCACCAAAGATCTCATTCAAAAAAATGTGAGAGATGTAGAAACCACACTAAGTCTACTAGAGGTGAGTACTTTGAAATGATATGGAAGGGTGAGCATCAGTAATATATATTAGTCTCAATAGAGAAAAAAAGAGTATGAATAGAGTAAGGGGGAGTATGAGTTAAATAAGTGAAAGCATGTACCCATACAATGTAAATCATATAGTGTAGGTTAATACTTATAGAGTTATGCATGGCAGAATTTTGAGATTATACAGAGTTTTTGCCATCAATGCTAAAGGGGGAGATTATTGGCAGTATGGTAGTTTTTGGAGGAGATCTAAAGATAATTCATATGTAGATACATAATTGGTTTTAATTTATGGAAACATGTTCAGTTAATATGATTGGAGCATCCGGTAAGATCCGTACATGATTAGTAAAGGAAAATACATTTAATTGTGTTGATTGGTGTACATGAGGTGTATAGGAAGAACAATTGCAGTCAGTTAAATTAGCAGCGGTCAAGTTACAAAGAAAATCAAAAGATGTGATCTTTGAGGAGACATTCATATGGTATGATGAAGTCACGGTTCTGACCGCAACATCTAATTTGATGTTTTGAGATAATATGTTTTTTTATGTGGAAGACTGTGTACCTATTGGGTCACCAATCAAAATTTCATGATAAATCAGTTAAGGTGGTGGATCTCATGTTGACTATTATTTATGAGTTTTTATATTACATTTGGGGATGATGCATTAGGTATGATTTATGTTGATTTCGAGGAGGTTGGTAAGTATTTTTTGCCAACTTTGATGGAATTTTTTTAGGTCTTAAATCACTTAAGAACACAATATATAAGGAGAGCTAAATCATGTGATTTAGGGTTGTGATCATATTTTGAAGCACATCGATTAGAGATTGAAGAAGAAGAGATCACTATATTTTCAGAGAGAAAAGAAGCATAGAGGATCTACTAGGTAATCAGTGTTATTCTACATATCATTATTGTTGTTGTTTCCTAACAGTTACAACAGGTTAAATCCCTTCACGGGGTAGATCCTAACAAATATTTACTATAAATCCTTTAATAGGGTAACTTCTTTATTTAAGGTTGAAATACTCTAACAAGGTAGACTCTAACAAGTCTTTTGGTACATCTAACAAGGCACTAGTCACTTTTAACAGGGTGAACCCTAGAAAGAGTATTGCAACTCCTAAAAGAGCAAACTCTTTTTACTGCAATAAGGTGATTTGTGGGTGTCATCCCCATCGTGGTTTTTTCCCTATAACAAGGGTTTCTACATGAAAAATATATGTGTCATATGTGATGCATTTGTGGATGCTTTATGTTGTTTACTTATATTTGATATTATTAGTTGCATGTTTCATTAGTTTGAAGTTGTCGATTAGCTTTGTTATATCGGTGGTGAAATTTCTTAAGTACTTGTCTACACTGATTCACCCCCCCCCCTCTCAGTGCTTGTGCATACTAACATATGTGTTAATAAATTAATGTAGTTTTTTATTTCTAAAACTCATTGGAATTTATTTTTCATCACTCTTATCAATAGAAACAGGATCCATTAGAGTGGTGCTCTCAAATTGACTCACTTGTAGTTGATAATAATGAAGCACTGCATACAATTGTGGAAAAGAAGAGAATTCAGAAAGAAGTATATTATCTCTAATGTTACTTTGTAAATTAGAAATAAAAATGCATTGCACATCAATATTAGGCACATGATAAGAAATATGAGCATGAAAATACTTAAATATACCAATGAAATCACTATTTTTTTCTTTAACACCTTGTTTACAATGCATTAAATCAGTTAAGGAGATTTTAGGACTAATATTGTTTTGAAATTGTTCAATGAAAGCCTTAGCAAGTTTTTTTGGAAATAATCAATTGAATAAGGAGGCAAGGAACAATACCATTGTAAGTCATTATCTTGAAAGGTTCTAGTAAATAACTTTGTCATAAACCTATAGTCATGAGAGAAATCACTACACAAGGTTTGGAAAGTTTTGACATAAGTCACGAGATCACCCTTACCATTATAAGTCTCAAGATGAGGAATATCCATATATGATGGAACCGCAACATGGATAATATCCAAAGACAATGGACTAGCATTATCAAAAGTAGGCATGTTGAACTTGGAGTGAGTCATGGAAGAAATTTGTTGTTGCAAAGAAGATATAGTTTGAGCCAAGCTATTAATGGTAGAATTGGTAGAAAGAATGGTAGGAGGAGAAAAATTAGAAATTTTAGGAGTGTTGTTGGAAATTGAAGGAATCATTGAATATGATAAAGGAACACTATAATAAGTGGGCATAAAAGAAGGAAATGAAACACATGGAAAAATTGAAGGGATAGAAGGAAAAATAGGATTAGAAAGACTCACATATGCAGGATTAGAGTTTTGGGTTGAATTTGTGAGGATAGGTGGAGCATAAGTGGGCACATTAGGAATGGAATTAGAGATAGGAAATGAGGTCTCAACACTTGTAGTGGGTGGAGTAAAGCCTAATTATTGAGCATAATCCCTAATGGGTTTGATATTGGCATTGATGAGATGGGAAATGTCATACAAGAGGTTAACACCATGTTCATAATTGTGAATAATTTTCCTTAAGATTTCCTTAAGGTTAATGTTTTGGCATTGATGTCAACATATTTTTACTTTTGAACATAGTGTTTCTGGTATGTTCAGTGAAATTGAATTGCTTGGTATAGGTACTACATAGAAGATCTATAGTTGTGATCATGCAGTTGTGTTTTGAGATATATGTAGTTGCTGCATGTTAGTTCACAACATTTAGTATGATTATTTGTGAGAGTTATGATTGATTTATTAGATACTGGTATTTTGAGTGTCCAAGAAGTGATAGAGTTTTGGTTTTTGGATTGGTATGGGTCAGTGTTGAAGAGTTGTTGGTTACTAACCTGGTAGTGAGTTTGGGACATGCATATGTGTCCTCAAATTGAGTGGTTCATTATTTGGATACTAGCAAGCTATTTTTCTTGAGTAAAATAGGTTGAAGATGTTATTAGGTCCCGAGTTTGTGTTGATGCTAAGATTTATGAGGTACTTCACGTTGCATGCTAATGTATCTTGACAGTGTTCTAATTGTGTTGTTGGATTGTATTGGTCGAAGTGATCAGGTTGCATGATTTTCATGTAACATGTTGGCATTCTCATTTGGTCTTAGCCAACCTAGTGATGTAACATGTTGTAAAGGTTTAGTGCATGATTTATGGATCTGAGCGTGTTCGAGGTTGTTGATATGGGTCATTGCAATGTCTTGGTCGACATTAAATGGATCACATCAAGGATTGAATTTTAATTTATTAATTGTTTACAATTAGGTCCCTAACCGACCTAGTTGAGATGAGTTGATTAATTATATTTATAGATGTAATGATCTAAAGTTGCGAGAGTGTGAGAGTGTGTGGATAGATGGGATAAATGATATACATGGTGCTATGCTAAGAGGTATGAGTGGAATCTAAAATAAGTCAAAGATCTGTGCACTTCATTGGAACTATTTTTGCATAATAGTTGCTATCACCCAGTTCGTGTGTTTAAACTATAAGTCATCTTTGATCTATGATTGGTTGTGTTAGGATTAAGTAATACTAAGAGGGGGGTGAATCAGTATTACAACACTTTAAATATAAACTTAATAATTTCTAACTTAACCATATAATTACTGAAATGAAAAGAACATAAGCACACAATACATAACTCATAACACCATGAATTATCGTCGAGGAAACCCTAGCCAAGGGAAAACCCTAGTGGGGATGGTAACCACAAATATGCACTAAAAGTATATTGTCCATGTTAGGAGACCTAGCCCTAGTAGGAGCTGAATATTATATTAGTAAATTTCCTTGTTAGGGGAATACAAAACCTTGTTAAAGGTATACTGAGCACACTACTCTTACAATCATAAATAGCTCTGATACAATCAATTCTTAGTAGTGAAAATTACAAGCATCAGTTATGCTTAGATAGTTCCAGTTTTAGCTTACATCTGTTTTACATCACAATGCATCCATGCATTCCATCCGCTTCATATAATCTCATCACTTACACACTTTATTTTACAAAAATCTCTCTTTATATATATGTGTGTGTGTGTGTGTATTATATCATTCAGTCGGCTCTCTAATACATTACAAAATAGAATTAATATATACTCAAAGAGTAAATAAAAAGTTAGCAACCATATACTACCAAAGAATAGGTAATCCACAATCACAATCCAACTTAGCATGCTAGGATTCCACAACATACTCCCTCAATCATCATGATTGTTCACCTGTCCTGTATCTCTGTTCCTTTGTCTTTACATGACTTCAAAACACTGTAACTCATTGCGATCAACACCAAAACTCAAGAGACCTTACCAGAAGGTCATACATACTCCAAAATTTCTTCCTCTAAGATCGCATGTCCCCATGCATCATATACTATCTTATCTATCCAAAACTATACTGCTATACTCTGTATTTTTGCTTACTGTACTTAGTCATTTTGCTATATGTATATCCAAAACTATAAACGACTTCAAGAGATCATCATTCCAGATGTGTTGCCATAAATCACAACCCTCAAGTGTATCATATCACTCCATAAATGTATCACTTGCCAACAATCTCTTCCTTTGGCATTGATGACAACACTTAGTGAAAAATGACTAAGTGTCAATAGAAAAAAGATATCTGTACATTTTCCTCTTTTCTTCATTTATTCTCTTTACATATATCCATTTTTATTCTCTTCTCTCCCTTTGACATAAATGGAAAAGGTATACAAAAATGTAGAACGCATTAAAATTGTACAACTTCTTATCAAAGAATTAAACCATCTTTAATACACATCAGAAAGAGTCTTCTAAGATCTTCACTTCCTTCTTCCAGGTCTTCACCAAAATCTAACTTACATGAATTAGTTTGTTCAATACAAATGAAGATGTCTTCGTTGCCTTCAAGTCAATAGGCATATTTTTTGTAAGGGCATGTTCTATCTTCTCCATGTCAGAGATATGGGCCTCAAGAATTGATATCTTGGGATTGATTAGACTCTTCAACAAACCAAATCTTTTCATAAATCTCCCTCTTTCAGTATCAAGATCACTCAGATTTTCCAAAATCTTGGACACCTCTCTATCTAACTCCAATATAGACTATGAGGAGGTCTCACAACTGTCCATCAACTTATCCAAAGTAGATATGTCCTTCGCTACTATGTCCTCAATGCTTTTGACATGTTTGATAGGGTTGATACAATAATTATATAACTTCCTGCCTTGTGTGACACAACCTTTTGCCTCTGATGTGGTTTTGTTCAGTATGCCCAAGTCCCAGGAAATAGACTTGCACACTTCCTCCAATTTCTTTGTGAGATATTTCTTTTCAGCCTTCTCTTGTGCTATCTTCTCTAAAGACTCATAGTGACTGTCAAATTCATCTAGTGCCCTGTTCAAGTTCTATGTATCATATTTTCCTTGAAAAATAATAGGTGTTGGAAGTAGTTTGTTCAAAGTGTCAACTACTCTTGTCATTACCTTGTTCTTCTTCTTTCCTTTTTTCTTAGATCTTTATTTATCTTTGTTGAATGTGATGAGGGACAACTTCATCAACTCATCCTCATCCATGTTCTCAACATCAGTGCTCAAAGACTTTTCTCCACTTGCCAACTATAAAGGTGAAGATTCTTCAACCTTAATTGCTGAAACTTCCATTTTTGCATCAATGTTTTCTTTCTAAATTTATTTATCTGTCATATCTTTGTCACTGATTCCACCAATGTTTGTATTCTCCACAAAGGGGTCATTCGCATCCTATGAAGTGTCTAATGACATAGGTACACCAAAAACATAAAAATTAGGTTGCGTCATAGTGCTTACAAACTGACTAACATCTTCGCTCATTGGTTTATCAAGATTTATCTCAACTTTCTTTGATGTTTCTCTTTTCTCAATGGATTTGGGCTTAGGAGCCTTAGGTGGCGAGATGTCCTTGGTTTGAGTTCCCATTAAGAATTTTTCTATAGCATGTTGTGTCTCCTCAGTAACTTCATCATATCTTCATCCCATTAACTTCACTAGTCTTGTCTTGGTTCTCAATAGGGGCTTAAATTCATTCGATATCCTCTGCATTTCTTTAATAGATTCAACATGAAACATGCCTTCAATTTCTTGTTCTCTAATAAATTCATCTTCCTTCTATGCCAATTGCTTCCTTATCTCCAATTTCTCATACAGTTCCTCAGGCATACTACCTTCTATCTCTAACAAGTTCTTCTTAAAGACAAGTAAATGTTTAATAACTATGTCTTCAATCAAAAGTTTTTCAAAAGCCTCATACTTGTCATAGTATTTTGTCAATGAAACAAGATTCCCTTGCTCAATAAATCTCTTCTCTGACATTTTTATATCAGGCTTCCAAAGTTGTCTCACAGTAGTAGTCTTTTCTTCAACTTTCTTCTCTTCTTTTTCTGTCCTCTATTCCTTAGGAGGTGAGTCCAGCTTAGTGGACCTTGTGTTTATTATAGGTGCTAGCTTTGTTGTCTCTTCTTGTGATGTCTTTAGTGGTAGTGAAGGTGTAGTTACATCTATCACACTAGAAAATGGACTAACTATATGCAAAACTTCTGGAGATGGGAGGGTTGTAGTAGCAGTGCTTTCCAACCAGAAGCTCTCTCTATCATCTTCTTCCTCACTTATTTCATTTCCTCTTTGGATATTCTTGCCTTGGCAGCCAAATCATCCACTACATTTTCTATTTTCCTCTTCCTTAATGCTCTAGTTTGTTCCTCTCTAATCTTTGTTGACTTATCCTCATTAGTTCCCCATCTCTCCTCTGATGAATCAACTTCTAAAGCCAAAATGTGTTCTACTTGCATGATTAGAACTTCATAACTTACCCCATATCTTAGTGGATAACGCCATTTATTTCTAGGTATCACTGCCTCAAAGCATACGCAATCAGTTTCAACCATGAAATAGATTAAGCCCTTGTATTTTTCCACTATTACCTCAGGAATTCTTTCTCTATCCTTCATTTCTCACTGTAGGATTTTGATCATAGAAAACATTTCACCATCTACCCATGTGTTGTTTTGTCTTCTATAAATTAGAGAAATATGAATTCCAGTAGGTATGATGTCTTTCCATGCTCTAGGGTGAATACCAGGAAATTTGTGAACAATGTGAATGTACATGTGTACCAACAAAGATCCAAATCTAAATCCTTTAGACTTGTCCTTCTTTATCTGCCTTACATTCTCTAGGAATTGCTATGTTAGGACTTCGCATAGATTATACTTAATGTTTTCCTTTACCATCTTATAAGACATTAAAATTACACCTGTTGGTACAGAATTTAGTCAGCTGCTATAATGGAGTTTGTAGCCCAAAATCATAGAAATCAATCTAACATCTTGTTAGAATACATCGGTTACCATCATCGCTCTCCTATCCCATTGCAAATGCATTAGGGTTTCTACCATCTTCTTAGTATTCTTCTCAGAAATATGTACTATACTTGTTTTGTCCAATCTTGTTATGGCATGAATAAAGTCGCTGCAGATCTTCAAAGGCTAATCTCCAAGCCATATGAATTGATCATGAACTCTACTCAATAAGATCTTTATCCATTCTTTTTTGTCAAAGTCATGAAGTTAAATTATCTTCATAATGCTCAAGTCATTTAGGTGTACAAACTCATCTTTCATCTTTCCATCATCACCTAACATGTTTTCCATCTCTGTGGAAATTTCTTCATTTCCCAAAGTTTCAAACTTGCAATGTATATATGCCCTAATATCTTTGACATGTAAAACTCTATAGGGTGTTTGAGAAAATGTGCCTTTGGGGTCATTCTAAGTAGATTTAAAGGGGTGTTTCTTGAATTTTTACCAAGGTCTCACAGTAACATCAAAAATCATAGGTGTATCCATTTTAAAAGCTTCACAATCGATCTAAATACCTTTTACTACAGAAATGCAAAATCTTTGCTTCGATCAAACTCTTCAATATACTTTCTCCAGGTCTATTTCTAATCAAGAATTTGATATCCTTAGGCTTTTCTCTACAAATTATGTTCAACTATGCTCTTTCAATCATCCTTATACTACGCTGAGTGAAAAATGACGCAGTTCCCAATAAAATTATTTCTACACATAAGCCAGTTGAGTAGCAATCTGGCAATAATAATATATAGATATATAAAACCATGCGATCACAGATATGTGTTCCAAAACATCTATACATGCTCTCCCTAAGCTTGCATGGGCTTACTCCTCAAATGTAGAGACTGGATAGATTTCTGATGTATTCTTCCAATCCCCCCCCTAAGGCCATGCTTGGCCATCTAGGTTGATGTAGTAATGTTAGAGCTAGGCGAAGACTCAGTAGCATCTATTGACTCTCCCTGAACCTTATCCTCACTAGATTCTTTTACCTTCCATACCTTATTATTGTTCATATATTTTGTTTTCTTGAAACAACTCTCAAATTCACTTCTATACTTTGCAAGACTCTTACCAGTATCACCAATATTCTTCCTTATAACCATAGGAGGTGGTCCTCTTCTATTTCCAGTTCTATTATACCTACAAAAATTAGTTATATGCCCTGGATTGTTGCATTTATAGAATATAGGAGGTGATCTGTTGTAATTAACCTACAACTTACAATACCTTGCAATGTGCACAAGGTTATGACATTTATAACATATGGTCTTAGTTGTTGTCTCCTCACCAATGTAATCTTGTTTGTATCTTGATTGATTAGGTTTCCTACATTCTACTTTCTTGTGCCCATATACATAAAAGTATAAGCAATAACCAGAAAAAGGTTTGAAAGGGGATTTACCTCTTCAATCTCTATTCATGTGTCCAATCTTGTTACAACCAAAACATCTACCTCTGAAAGGTCTGATCTGTTCTTTAGGTTCTTCAAGAGTAGGTCTTTCTCCATCAATCTTCACATCAAATTTTTCTTCTTGATTCTTTGAACTTTAAACTTCATTGAAGCCAACACCAGTCATGTCTCCTTTAGGTTTTTGTCTATCTCTCTGTTCATCGATCAAGTTACTACTCATGTGAAGTTTCTCAATATGATTCTTTGCCTTAAAAAGTTTTGCTTTTATGATATGATTATATTTCTCTAATTCCAGATACTTGTTCTTGTAGTGTTCAAGTTCAGTCTTCATTTGTCCCATTTGATTATTAGCATCCTTCAAGGTTTCTTCAATTTTGTTCTTGGCATCCTTTTCTTGTTGAATCTCTTTAGCCATCTGTAGTGAAGTAGTTTCATAATCAAGATTTAAGGTATCTTTCTCTTGCTCAAGCTGCATTATCTGATCTGAATTATCATTGTCTGAATCTTCTTTTATCTTAACCATAAGATCTTGTCTCTTAATTCTATAAAGTTCAAGTTGTTCTTTCAATTTCTTAATGAATCCCTCTAATCTTCTCAATTTGAATTTCAAGTCACCATTCTCTACTTTATCTTTGTCAAGATCTTTAAGTGCTACTTCAAAGTTTTATTCCTAACTTTCAGAATCCATCTTGATCTCCCTTAAGTTGTTAATATTTCTTTCCAAGGGCCAAAAGCTCTGATACCAATTGTTAGGATTAAGAAATACTGAGAGGGGGGTGAATCAGTATTACAAAACTTTAAACATAAACTTAATAATTTCCAACTTAACCATATAATTACTAAAATGAAAAGAACATAAGCACACAACACAACTCATAACACCATGAATTATCATCGAGGAAACCCTGGCCAAGGGAAAACCGTAGTGGGGATGGTACTCACAAATATGCACTAAAATTATAGTATCACTGTTAGGAGACCTAGCTCTGTTAGGAGATGAATATTTTATTAGTACATTTCCCTATTAGGGGAATACAAAACCCTGTTAAAGGTATGTTGAGCACACTGCTCTTACAATAAGAAATAGCTCTGTTACAATCAATTCTCAATAGTGAAAATTACAAGCATAAACTATGCTTAAATAGTTCCAGTTGTAGCTCGCATCTGTCTTACATCACAATGCATCCATGCATTCCATATGCTTCATATCATCTCATCACTTACACACTTCTCTTTAAAAAATTCTCTTCGTACATATATATCTATTACATCATTCAGTCGGCTCTCTAATACTTTACAAAATAGAATTAATATATACTCAAAGAGTAAATAAAAAGTTGGTGACCATATACTACCAAAGAATAGGTAATCTATAATCACAATCCAACTTAGCATGCTAGGATTCCAGGACATACTCCCCCAATCATCGTGATTGTTCACCTGTCCTATATATTTGTTCCTTTGTCTTCGCATGACTTAAAAACACTATAACTCACTGCGATCAACACCAACACTCAAGCGACCTTACCATAAGGTCATACATACTCCAAAATATCTTCCTCTAATCTTGCATGTACCCATGCATCATATACTATCTTCACTGTCCAAAACTGTACCGCTATACTCTATATTTCTGCTTACTGTACTTAGTCATTTTGCTATTTATATATCCAAAACTATAAACGAATTCAAGAGATCATCATTTCATATGTGTTTCCATAAATGAAAACCCTCAAGTATATCATATCACTCCATAAATGCATCACTTGCCAACATGTTGATGTTGTAAGTAAGTGATCCTTGATGTAATTGTGTTTGAGTAGTGAGCTTTAGAAAGGGTTCTTGAATGCAAGTGCATTCCCCTTTTGTAATACTCCTAACAAAGTACAATACTTTTTACTAAGTGCATTCATCTTGTGGGTTCCATCTCCACCATGGTTTGCCCCCTAAAATGGTTTCCATGTCAAAATCTTGGTGTTATGTGCTTCTTATTGTGTTGAGATCTTTCTTTCATGTTTATCATTCAGATCTTAGATTTAAAGTTTATTAGTTGGTGAAATTTTATTGATATTGTGACACAACGGATTCAGTCCCCCTCTTAGTTGTGTGTGTGCTTCTTGTATGATATATATATATATAACCTCCTAATCCAAGACAAGGAGATCCCAATTAATTAACCAAAAGGAGAAGATCAATGCAAAAATGAATCAACTGGTTATGGATAAAGAGGTGAAGGGGGTCTAATTTCTTAATTATAAAGTAAAACAATAGATCTGAAAGATTACGATGAAATGAAACACTTACCTTAAAATGTAGCAGATCTGGAAATTATTATTTTCTGGTGTCTGTACTGGGTTACTGGAAATTTTGCAACCTACCTTGGCCTGAAAACACAGAGACGGAGAAAACCCAGAAATGTTTTTCTTTTCTAAGAAAGGTTGACCTTGACCCAAATACAGGGGGGCACAATTGTACCCCCTTATGTTGACCTTGACCTGCGTTGCTCCGATGAAAAATCTGTCTACGGACCCTGAAATTTTGTTGAAAAGGGTATCCAAATTTGCTCTATAATTCTCTATTTCATACCTGTACCTACAAGAAAAATGGTTTTGTTTGTTGGGGGAGGGGTTTGCCTTAGTCAAACCTTGATTTTAGGAACTAACCTGAAATCAAAACTGAATTGGAGAATGATAGCAAGTAGTAGAAGTAGATCTAACAACAAAGCTATGATATTCAATAGATATGCAATTGTATTTCAAATGTAAACAAGTATGTTAATATGAAAGCTTAGACTCAACATTAAAAACCATAAATGTAAATCAAAACCTCCATGATTATATGCTTGGAATCCACCTTGAAGGAAGAATGAATGAATCTTGAGGATGCACAAAGGATCTTGAAGGAAAATCACACCACCATGATGGATAGATCTAGGGTTTGAATGAAGAATCTTGAATACTTGAACCAAATCCCTTCAAAGGCTTGAATGCTTGAATCCTTGATCTCCAATGGAGAACTTGAATTCTTGAGAAGAATACTTGAAAACCTTGATTGAACACTTGGAATTTTGAAAGCATACGATCACTTTGATAGATTATGCGTAGATGATCCTCTTTCATATAAAATGAGAGGAGAAGGCTTCCTTATATACATGTCTAGGGCACAAACTTCTAGAGAGGCTAACATATGAGAATTAAATTCCAATTAGGCTCATACTCCTAGAAGTGGACCTATATTAAATATCTTTTTAAGAGTCGCCACTTCGAAGCCCGAAACAGTTGACCCGGAAGTGGGAAAATAAAATTTTGAGTTTCCCCTGCATCCGACGCACTTTCTAATGAAAAATGGGGACCCAGGTCAAGGTCAATGTCGAATCTGACCTAGGTCAAGGTTGAGGTCGACCCTGACCTAGGTCAAGTTTGAGGTCAACCTTGACCAAGGGGGTTAAGACCCCTGAAAAATATGTCAGGTGGGGAAAACAGTGCTCGAAGAGGCCCAATCAGGATCCTAAACAGGCACAGAAGATGGAAAAGGGGCATAAATTAGAGGAAAACATGATAATGTCCCAAAACACCCCCTAAGGAGGGATAAACAATCTTAACATTGATGTACTTCCATTTTAAGATGATACATTAAGCCCCCACTTTTAGCGGGAGTATGGAAATCAAACATACTCACAGTAAAGTTAGAAGAAAAATTCCAGTGGATCACAATGAGGTTGAGCATCACTTAGTCAAGGAAATGCGCCCCCAGGCCAAGGATTCTAACTCAAAATACATGCACAAGGGCACAAAAACAAAGAGAAAACAAAGACAACTAAAACACACAAAAAGAGGGGTTAGTACAAAAACAAACCCAAATAAAATAGCAAAGGAAACCTTGTTAAGAAATGCTTCCTATACTAATATAATATTTGGAAAGCTATCATAAAAGCATAAATGAATACATAAGAAAGACAAGAGCAACCCTATAAATAACATAGCTTCATGATCTAATCATACTAGCATGAAAGTGAAAGAGAGAAAAGAGAGAGTGATTACCTCACCCAGTAAGATGCACACCTTATCGTGAATCACCAAGGAGGGAGAGCCCAACAGGTAGCCAAACCTGATAGTTCACCCATAAACTGTGCTTTGTAGTTGTAATGCATCTTGTGACGGCTTTTGGAAGACCCATAGATCCACATTATTGTATCACTATGGAATATAAAATGCGTGTCTCTTCAGGATTTAGCAACTTATGTGCGTTATCGTCTGAGGATTTAGCATATTTGAAATTGAAAATGTGTATCTTCTTTAGGATTTAGCAACTTATGTGTGTTACCTTTCGAGGATTTAGCAAAATTAAAAATGTGTTTCTCTTCAGGATTTAGCAACTTATGTGTGTTACCTTTCGAGGATTTATCATGTTGTAAAATGTAAACTATAGTATAAGGAAGACCCTATATATGCCCCCTCCTTATCGTGGCTACCTAATAGATAGGATAAGGAAGAGAAGAAGGATACCTACTTCACAAAGTAAGGAGATATCCTGTTAGCAACAATGTACACTATATTCTTAGCAAAGAGTATTGACCCTTACATCTAAGAGCATAGATAATCATGAAAAGGATATGTCACTTATGGAAAAAGGATCGTCAAAGAGGAAGATATCTTATCAATAAGACCCCCACCATAGAGGAGTGCTTTGTATAAAATATCATCTTTCAAAGAAAAGAAAAGAGGGATCAAAGATTCAATCATCAAGCCTCCTGTGATCAAGAGGAAGAGGAATCTTGGAACGAAGGAAGCAAACTCTAATCCAAGGCAAGGGCAAGAGTTTATAAAGAACATAATTTGAAAAATAAAGAAGAGGTGATGACCTAGGACAATCACCTCTCATATAAAAGGGTATCCATAGCCAAAAAATAAGTCAGTATAAGGAAATAATGTTGTAGAATAAAAAAATGCCACTAAGTTAAGGAAAGTAGATCCTTAGACAGAGAGAAAGAAGGAAAACCTTGCCCCCCAGGGATGAAAGCAAGGGATATACCAATCAGATCAAGATATGTTGTAACAAAGAGATATCTTTGCAAAACAAATGTCTTAGAAAAGATATCATGAATACTAGAAGAGAGCTATGGATGATTATGAGCAAAGAAAGGATGTACCATATCATAATACAAAACCATAGGGATAAAATATAGAAATAATAACCATTTAAGCTCAAAACAAAATACATGCTAAGAGCATAATGGATCCTAGAAAAATGGAAGAAATACCTCTTGCCCCCAGTCAAGAGACAAGAGGGGGAAAGATCTATATTATAGAAGAACGAGGGGTATTCCCCGTATGGAAATTATGAAGAAATTGTAATACCGCACGAGAGTGAGATATAATTCCTAAAGCAGTCAGAAGGGGTGGAGGCTATGACACATCTCCAATTTGTGGATGAGACCTTTTTAGGGGGTCTCTAACATGCATCTTGAAATTCACACAATCAGCAAGTAAATGTGTATTACTATAGTGAAAATGACATTTATACTTGGAGAGAGAATCTTTCGGCATAGGTTTAAAGATTTCTTTCTTAGAATCCATAAACTTAACATACACCTTCTTAGCCACATCTTGAGGGGTATCAGGGTAATCTAAGGAAGGTGTTGGAAGAAGAACATGAAGAGGAGGGTGATGATCAAAATATTAATACCAAATATTTAATACCTTGTTCATTAACACCAAGCCCTAAACCCTTATAACCTTGTTTAGCCACCATGTTGTATCATGTAGTGTACATATCTTGAAAAGCTTCTGCAGGAGGTGATTTTCATGATGATCATGAGAAAATGTTGTGTAAGGTGGAATTATAGGTTTAAAAGAAGTTTCTTTTCTCTTCCCTTTAATATCATCATGGATCGGATAAGAAGGGGAAGGTAAATCAAAGAATTCTCACACATCTGCATCATGAACCATAGTTTGAGCCCCATCATAAGTGTGGGAAGAACTAGGGCTAGAATATGGAGAAATAGGAGTGGGAATATTAGGTTTTGGATTAGGAAGGATAGGATTAGGAAGATTAGGAAATGGGGTATCATCTACCAAATTCTTTACATAATCCAAAAGAGCAATAATTCCGCCACACAAATTCTTAATGAAAGTTTTAAAATTAGGAAGGCTAGTATTAGTCAATCTCATAATAGCATAAACAAGTGAAACATGAAGAGTGACAAACATAATGAAATGGATGATACTCTCATAAACATCATAAGTACTATAAAGAGATGCTAAGAGAAGAATAATGAGGAAAATAACCACACACCAAAGCATCTTAAAGATCTTCATAGTGAATGAAATTCAAGAAATGTTTTTGTATTTTTATTAGTATGTAGTTTTTTTTTTTGTATTTTAAAATTCAAGAGCATAAAAGAAAACTAATCTAATATGTATGCAAAAACTAGTCTTAAGGAAAAGAGGCAAAGTATCTAATTCTAAAAAGAAAGAGTTGTCTATCGTGGGTTCACCAAAATGTAAGATATATGTGTGTGTGTGTGTGTGTATTTTGTGGCGTGTTTGTGTATGTATGGAAAATGTTGTAGATATATATATTACCTCCTAATCCAAGACAAGGAGATCCCAATTGATTAACCAAAAGGAGACGATCAATGCAAAAGGAATCAAATAGTTATGGATAAAGCAGAAAAAGGGGGTCTAATTTCTTAATTATAAAGTAAAACAATAGATCTGAAAGATTAGGATGAAATGAAACACTTATCTTGAAATGTAGTAGATCTGGAAATTATTGTTTTCTAGTGTCTGTACTAGGTTTTTGGAAATTCTGCAACCTACCCTAGCCTAAAAACACAGAGACAAAGAAAACCCAAAAATCATTTTCTTTTCTGAGAAAGGTCGACCTTGACCCAAATATGGGGGTGCAATTGTACCCCTTTATGTCGACTTTGACCTGCGTTGCTCTGACGGAAAATATGTCCGCAGATCCTGAAAGTTTGCCGAAAAGGGTATATGAATCTGCTATTTCATACCTGTACCTGCAAGAAAAATGGTTTTGTTTATTTGGGGAGGGGTTTGCCTTAGTCAAACCCCGATTTTAGGAATTAACCTTGAAATCAAAACTAAAATGGAGAATGCTAGCAAGTAGTAGAAGTAAATCTAACAATGAAGCTATGATATTCAATATATATGCAATTATATTTCAAATGTAAACAAGTATGTTAATATGAAAGCTTAAACTCAACATTAAAAAAAAAAAATTTAAATCAAAACCTCCATTATTATATGCTTGGAATCCACCTTGAAGGAAGAATGAATGAATCTTGAGGATGCACAAAGGATCTTGAAGGAAGATCACACCACCATGATGGATAGATCTAGGGTTTGAATGATGAATCTTGAATACTTGAACCAAATCCCTTCAAAGGCTTGAATGCTTGAATCCTTGATCTCCAATGGAGAACTTGAATGCTTGATAAGAAGACTTGAAAACCTTGATTGAACACTTGGAAGTTTGAAAGCATACGATCGCTTCAATAGATTATGCATAGATGACCCTTTTTCATAGAAAATGAGAGGAGAAGGCTTCCTTACATACTATTCTAGGGAAAAACTTCTAGAGAGGCTGACATATGAGAATTAAATTCCAATTAGGCTCATACTCCTAGAAGTGGACCTATATTAAATATCATTTTAAGAGTCGCCACTTCAAAGCCAAAAACAGCCGACCCGAAAGCGGGAAAATAAAATTTTGAGTTCCCCCCTGCATCCGACCCACTTTCTAATGAAAAAGGGGGACCTGGGTCAAGGTCGAGGTCGACCCTTGACCTAGGTCAAGGTCAAGGTTGACTTTGACCCTGGGGGTTAAGACCCCTAGAAAATATGCCAGGTGGGGAAAACAGTGCCCAGAGAGGCCCAATCAGGGTCCTAAACAGGCACAAAAGATGGAAAAAGGGAAAACATTAGAGGAAAACATGATAATGGCCTAAAATACCCCCCAAGGAGGGCTAAACAGTCTTAACTTGGAAGTTCTTCCATTTTAAGACGATACACTTCTTAAGGTCTAACATTCTTGACTTAGCCAATTTTAAACTTCTCAAATTCATGGAAAGTTTTTGGAATTGAGTAGGAGGAACACTTAATGATTCTTATTCATCACGTGAAGAATGAGAAGAGTTATTCTCCATGATAGGATGAGGATCACTAAGATTCATGTTGGTCTCATCAAGATTCCTAGGAAATAAGGAGGGTTTGCGATCAAAGGAACCCATAGGTCTACGAATTATTCTAACCTGAATGATATAGGTGGAACTCAAAGTGATGAAGATCATGCACAAGGGAATGAAAGGAAAGAGAAATGTAATGCAATTTGAAAGAAATATTCTATCCAAGAAAATTTAACTATCAAATTTAAGAATGTAATTATGATTTAATGTAAATGTTGACCATCGACATGCATACAAAGAAATATATGACCTAACTATCATGCATATAAAAGAGATCTAAATGCAAAGAAGGGGAATCTAACACCAAAATTAGAATGAAAATGAACTTAGTCAGGTTCACAAAAATGTAACATAAGAAACAAAGATAAATGCTATGTAGGAAGATTACTCACCAAATCAAAATAGGATATGTAGGGTTCTTCTCTGTTACATTAGGAACACCCCCAAATCCATCTCCCTCAAACCCAAATCAGATTAGAAAATCCCAAATAGGATGAAGGGATGCTAATGCTAGATCTATATTAGAAGATGGAGTATGGGGATTGAGTTCCTTTTATGTTAAGATGTATATGATATGAAAAGCTATGAAAGGAATGCAAAGTATGATAAATGAAATAAATAATAATAAGGTATGATATTAGATATGATTTATAAGAGTAAATGAAAGATGAAAAGGATAATATTGAAGTCACCTTGAAGATAGGAGAAGAGGAACGAACTTCAAATCTAGAAATGACTATCAAAGAACAGTCTGAATCAGAAAGAGTCTAGGATCTGGCACCCTGAGGCTTGTAACTCCTGACTGTGAAATTTCTAGACCCAAAAAACTACGTCAAACAAATTCAACCTTGTCCAAGAAAGTCAAACTAGTCCCAGAGGCATAAAAATTGATGAAATCTAAAGAGGATCTCTCACTAGTTCTGAAATTCCTAAAATCTTGATTTGAAACTCTATAAATATGTTCCTACACACAAGAAGAAGGGGAAAGGTTGTGGAAAGGGGCTTGCCTTGGTTAAGACCTTATATAGGAATCAATCTTGAAATGAAATAGAAATTGCATAAGGAAAGTAGTGTAAAAAAAGATAAAAGTCAGATTTACCTTGTATAAGAAACCCTCACGGATGGATGTAGAAATTAGTCAAATCAATGAAGATGCTTGAAATGTATGTGTTTTAGAATCAAGGATGCCTTCAAAAATTAAATGGATCTACACTTTCCAAATCCCATATCTTCAATGAATGTATTCTTGAATCTTGAATGGAGAAGAGGAATGGATCTTCTTGCTTGCTTGAGAATTCCTCTACTTGGCCACCATGGGAGAGAAATTTGTATCAATGAGAGAATATTGCATTTTCTTGAATGGAAGAAGGCTTGGGGATCTTGAAATGGATGCTTTCCTTCAAATCTTGAATCCAAATTCTCAATTAACTTGATTGCACTTGCTCTTGAAATCACCAATGAATTACTTGCACAAAGATTGTATAATAATGGATAGCCTTATATGTCAAAATGAGAGGAGAGAGCCCCCTTTTATACTCATTTTGGGATTCAAAATCGCCAGGCCAACCAAAAATAAAAATCGGGAAGAAAAACCTCCACTTTGGGCATGGATCCCTTTTAATCACAATTCCCTAAGACAAGGTCAAATTGGGTCGACCTTGTCCTAGATAAGGCTGACTTAGTTTGACCTAGTCCTGGCATTGTTAAATTCAAAGAAGATCTAGGTCTTGGAAAGTGTGAAAAGTTTTGGGGAAAGAAAATGAAAGATGCGATAAATCAAGCATAAAGACATTCAGATCTTGAAATCACTAAAATGGGTTCCAATAAGTCCTAAAGACATTGAATAATGGGTGATAACTTTTTAGGATGGTACACTACCAAAATAGAAAGAGTGTAAAAGATATCTAAATATATATAATGTATAACACAATGCATATAAAGTAGATCTAGACACCAAATTAAGATGGAAATGTTATGAGTTGGGCTCACCAAAATGTACAGTAGAAAATGGGGATCACCTAAAATGGTCCAATCTCTCTCCAATTTAACAAGGTGCATTGGAATATGAAGCCTCCTCAAGTCAAATTAGATCATCACCACAATAAAGGATTTAGAGGTGCCAATTCTAGATTCGGGTCTTAGGGGCTTCTATTCTTTTTATCGCTTGGGAATTGATGAGGACAAATTAAGTTATATGAATCTATAAGTATTGTATCATCTTAAAATGGAAGCACTTCCATGATAAGAACATTTAGCCCTCCTTAGGGGATGCTTTTGACCACCATCACACTATCCCCTCCTTTCTACATCATCTCCTGCCTCTGTGCATGTTTAGGACCCTAATTGGGCCTCTCCGGGCACCTTCTATCCCACCTAGCACTTTTTCCAAGGGTTATGACCCCCTGGGTCAAGGTCGACCTCAACCTTGACCTAGGTCAGGGTTGACCTCAACCTTGACCTGGGTCCCCCTTTCAAATCTAGAAACTTGTTGGCTGCCGGAGGTCATCAAAAATTCATTTTTCCTGCTTTCGAGTCGGCTGTTTTGGGTTCCAAAGCGGCAAATCCTAAATTATATTTAATATAGGTCCTCTTGTAGGGGCATGGGTTTAAAATTGGAATTTAATTCTCCTATGTCATCCTCTCTAGAAGATTGTGCCCTAATTTCATATAAAAAGAAGTTTTCTCCTCTCATTTTTTCTAAGGGATACAAAAAAAGCGATATTGAGCAATAAGGAGTCTTTCTAGGTGAAATCAAGCAAGAAGTCATCAAGAAAAGAGTTCGAGCATCCATTTCTCTACATGTTTTAAAAATTTCAAGGTGTTCAAGTCTTCCTCCCAAACATTCAAGCTCTCCATTGAAGATCAAGGATTCAAGCTCTCAAGCCTTTGAAGGGATTAGGTTCAAACATTCAAGATTCATCATTCAAACCCTAGATCTAGCCATCATGGTGGTGTGATCTTCCTTCAAGATCCTT
>MU227214.1:826388-880069 GCA_018584345.1 Thuja plicata
TGAATTACATTGGCATATCTATTCAATATCATAGCTTCATTGTTAGATTCAATTCTACTACTTGCTAGCATTCTATACTTTATTGATTTCAAGGTTAATTCCTAAATTGGGGTTTGACTAAGGCAAATCCATCCCCCCCAACAAACAAATCTCTTTTTCTTGTAGGTATAGGTTCAGGATTGAAGATTTGAACTCAGATCTGGACACCCTTCTCAGCAAACTATCAGGATCCGCGAACATATTTTCTGTCAAACCTGTGCAGGTCAGGGTTGAGATTATTGGGTCAGGGGTGACATTTGTGGGTCAAGATCAAACTTTTTCATAAGATGGTGTTGGATCATAAAAATATTTTTGGGTTTTGTTTGTCTCTGCGTTTTTGTTCCAGATCATACTTCAGATTTTCCAGAAACAGAGTACAGACCTCAAAATACAACATTATTCATATCTGCAATTCTTTAAGGTTGGTACTTCCTCTCATCCTTTTCAATTATTTTTATATATCATATCTCCTTAATCATAAAATAGAATTTAAGATCTTCTTCCTTTCTCTCATTTCCAAATGGTTGATTCATTTGTGCATTGATCCTTCTTTTGGGTTAATCAACTTGGATATTTCATTTGTGCATTTGGGGATAAAAGAGGAATATCTTATCTTCCTTCCCCTTATATGCTTAATCACATTACAATATCACACACATAAATTACAATTAAATGTAAAGGTTAAGGAAATACACAAACATTCAAATAATTAATCACCTAAACATAATCAATCTTCCCCCTTTACAATTTTCTTCCTTTACAAGTACTAAAGAGGAAATGAAAATTAAAATATGTGTACCTTGGAGAAAAGAAGGAGATGTTGTTTTCCTACTATTTTTCTAACTATCAGAATCCAATAATCGATTATATTTCTAGTTCTGGGCCCTGAAACGTGCCTTCTATCTGTCCTAAAAATTTGATCATGTTTATGAGGGTGCAAAATGTTTGGAATGGTCTGTACCTAATGATTCTATCCCAGATTTGGTAGTTACTTGTGTTGGGACTTATGATCAGATCTACAATTACAAATTCCTAGCCTGTACCTACAAAAAAAGGTAAATAGGTTGGCTAAAGGGGTTTTCCTTGGTCAAACCCCTATTTAGGAATCAACCTTGAAATATGAAATGTAAAGCATATAGTAAACACAAAGGCTCAACACAATGTTAATGTGTTTACCCTCGTGGGAAAATGTTTGTATTGCTTAAATACATGAAATATGCTTGATGTTTGTTGCTTGAATATAGATTGAGGCCTTTTAAAAAAGATGTAGGATCAAGAATGCCTTCACATGTGCATAGATCTATGAATACCACCCCTAGATCTTGATTTTATTGAAATGTGTGATCACACTTGCAAGGAGAGAGAGAATAATTATGGAGAAAGGGATATCTTCTTTGCTTTTTTGAGATGTCAACTAAGACACTGTCATGGGATAGAAAAGCTTGCTCCAACTTGAAAAAGATTTCCTTGATGAGATAGAAGAAGAAGAATGCCTTGGCTTGAGATCTTGAAATCACCTAGCTTGCTTGAATGCTCTTAAAAATATAAAAATGAATGCTTGCACTCGATAGCTTGAGTATGGTAATGATATGCAAAATGAGGAGAGATATATCGTTTATATACTTTTCCCCCCATTTAGCGATCTAAAACTAAGTCAAGATGACCACTAGAGAATAATTAAATTGAAAACCCTAATATCAAGCTCCGAGCCCAATTCGGGATAAAATACCTTGGTGCAAAATGTTTGAAATGTTGTGTACCTTAGGATTTTGTCCTAAAATTTTCTAGGGACATCAAGATGATGAACATAGGCCCCAATTTGAATCACAAGTTGTCGGGATCAGGCAATATAGGCAAAATACCTCAAAATCATAAAAGAGGGGCTATAGGTCCTAATTAGAGCCACCAATAATGGGTGCTAACTTTTTACAATGGTACAATAGATATATTTAATTTTTTTAAAATACTTTAATATTACTATATTATAATATATATAATATAGATATAATGTATGAATAATAAACTATGTTCTTAACTCTTCTCTTTCTTACTGTCCTGCTATGGCTATGATGCCCTGTTATCCTCTCAAGCCTCACTCCTCTCTAGAATTTTTCCATCATTTGGTGGTTCTAGCTCTTCTTTTCTAGATTTTTGCCTTAGTCATGTGTGCCTTGACTCAGGTTTGTGCAATGCTCCTTTGTTCGTTGGTTTCCTCAATGTTGATCGTTGAGTGTGTCTTATCCTCTCTGGCTAGGGCTTCCTCCTCTACCATGCTATACTCATTTTATTTTCCCTATCTGACAAGATTTTGTTCAAAAAGAGCCTATGAAATCCTTATTGGATACAATAAAATATTTTTCTCTCTAGACCATCATGACAAGGACATCCCTTTTGGAGGAGTTCTAAACACCACAACCCATTCTTCCACCAACAAAAAAAATTGTGTGCATTTGGAAGGAAATACCATTTGTGGAAGTTGGAAATGTAAGCTTAGGGAAGTTTAAGGTGCTCATGTATGAGTAGACTACAAGTAATATGGTGGCCATGTCTAACTTGAGCCCCCCGACAAGCCTATCAATTTCTATCACAACTGATATGATCTTCAACATTGCACTATAATTTGGGGGTGGTGGATTTACAAGATCCACCAGTGGGTTACCTTCTTCAAACTCTAGAAATATTTCTCATGCATGCCTCTCTCTTCCTAACCATCCTTCATGCTTAATTTTTGAGATTTTTGTTGGATGATTGGCCAAGGACCAAGAGTATGTTTTGTATAATTGTGCCCTAATTTTTAGATTCACAAAGGTGTGGCCAAAACTATGTGATCCACACTCATAGATAACTAAGAAGTGGAAAGAATATGTGGAGGGATAAATTTAGATCTACCCATATGCCTAGGGATTCTTTATTCTAGAATTTTACTCTCAAGAGGATAAAGAGTTGGTGTTGGAGAATGATCCTTGGATCTTCCAAGATGATTTCCTGTGTATGAAACCATGGTTCCCCACCTTTGATACACATATAGAAATATTTATGACAACTTATTTTTGGGAGCAACTACTGTATCTTCCTCTACAATTTTGGGAACTAGACTACCATCGAGTCATTGGGAATGGATTAGGAAGATATAACTACACTTCCAAGGAAAATATTGATTTATAGAGTTCCACCTATGCTTGAATATGTGTTGAAATGGACTAGTCCATGGCTTTCCTGCTAAAATTCTATTGAAGGTGGGTAGTAGAGGTTGAAGGAAATTGTTGGAAAATGAAAATTTTTCCTTCAAATGTAGTAGATGCTTTTCAATAGATCACCTCACATCCCAATCCTAAAATATCTTAGCAAACCCTTGTGGTGGGTTGGGGCTAAACCTCAATATTATGTCATTTTAGTTGCCTCTCAAGATTCAAATCAATCTCAAGCTCCCACTAAAGATATAGAGGCTTGTTCTCCTTCCCCATCTAGGAATCACCCTCAATCTCCTTTTGTTGTCCACCATAAGAATGTGCCCATAGTGGGATCTCCAATATCATAAAAGAAATCCACACTCACAAATTCCACCTTGGCTTACTATTTATAATGATTGGCAAATAAAGTGGCGATGGACTGTGAAGTTGGTCCAAAAGTAGAGAGCTATCATCCAAAAGATTTTGGATGGACATAAGTAAAGAGGAGAAAACAACATCCTCAACATCAAAGGACCTTGAGGTCATCCAAGAAAGGGGAAAAGGTGGAAACTTAATTACTTAATTATTTTTGTTCAGTCATACAAGCTAGAAGGCAATATATTTTTCAAGCTTTGTGCCTACAAATTTGTGCAAGCACTTTTTTTGCCTTTAGCATAGGTAATGGTATTGTAAGTAGAAATAACGACCATTTTGATATGGGCAAAATGACCTTTTTTGTAATTGTTCCTCGTAGAGGGCCATCTTAATGCACCCATATTTACAAGCTGCATTTTTTATTTTTGCCTACCAAAAACAAAATGTTTAATTTTTTAAGCTTTTATTTTTTATTTTTTAATAATTATTATATTATAATATAATATATATAAAATACAAATAATTGATTTTAATATATATTATAGATTTTTTTTAATAAATCTAGATATATTTAATAATATTTGTTTAAATAATTATATATATTTTTGAAATAATATTAATAATATATACATTGAATTTTTTTAATCTTTTAAAGAGGTTTTATTTTATTTTAAAGTTTTTTTAATCAGTAATAATATTTTTATATTTATATATTTTTTTGATCGATAATATAGTTTTTCATTAATATTAAAAGGAAAGTACATCAATCACCATCTTTGGCTATGCTCTTTGACTATGCTATTACATTTCTACAAAAAAAAATTATATCCCTTCGATATGCCCCTAGCTATATCTATTAGAGACAATACTATTCATTTCACAGATCGTCTATACAAAACACACAAAAAAAACACCCAATAGACCTTTTCATCATTTAAACCACACCGCTGCATCCTCCTTTATGAAGTTACTGAAAGCTCCTCTGTCATCCACCATTCTGCCACCTCGGGGTGCACCCATTCCTCCACCGCTCACACAACTACCCACCTCATTGGCTCTACGTTCTGCCACAATGATTTTTCTTCCCCATTTTGCACTGATTTGCCTTCAGACTTGCGGTCTTCCATCCTCCCCCAGCGCTGCACTTGACTCGATGAAAGTGCATTTACGCTTCCTCCCTAAATCCCCACCACCTTCCTGCACCACCTTCTTCCGCTTTTCCAACACTGCCTTCAAAGCAATCCATCCACTGTGAGATCAAGCCAAATGCACATCCTCCGGACTAGCAAATGACCAAATTACCAAGGGCTGCAGCTCCTGATGCCCATGACCAACCATACAAATGGGTTCATTTCCCATGTTCAGACCCACTCCAACCTCTGCCCGCTACAGAACCTCCTCAATCCCTTCGATCCACTTGATGGCCATATATTGCCACACCACCACTCGCACCTCATCCTTTGAGGCCGCCACCATGAGCCCCAGAGCCACAAACAAAGATGAGATGTCCAAGTTTGTGCGAGGTTTCCACCATTGCAGGAGGTAGTGTTCCGTGAAAATGCTGCAAATATCCACCCAAAAATCCTCCCCATCTTCTGTGAAGACATTTCCAGCCTTTTCACTGTAATGGGACCAACAAATGCCAGAATTCGCCCCTTGGTGCCAAGCGAGAAATTGGCCTCCATTCTTCTCTGCCTTGTTGCTGCTCAGAATTTAGTGTCAATGCACTTTTTCCTCCACCTCTCCCAATTTAATAGGCATTCGAAGCCTCTAGACTCACGGCTATCAATGCTATCAATTACCATCAAGTGCTTTGCTCTCTCATTATGCAATATTGTACCACCTCTTCCCTCGCTTGTAATAAAATCCCCGGGAAGTGAAGGATTGCATCATTCCGCCTCCATTCTCATATGCAACTTGCTCCACGTGCTTATCAGCATATGCATATCCATTATTTCCCAACCTTGTGTCCAAACCATGGGTCTCCTCTATGGTCAATTTGCCTCCAATTCATTATGTCGCTCTTTACTATTAATGTTCGCAACTAGGGTCGAGTCCTAAAATATTCAAAAAGATCAAATTTATTCTCTAATGATCCATCATCACCCGCATTTGAAAGTCTATCCACCATATCATTTGACGCTCTTGGCACATGTGAGACTTTGAAGTCTCAAATTCGCCAATCAGGTCCTGAATCCTTCTAATATGTTTGTTCAGGTACCAAGTGTCCATTTGTCCTTTGGCTATACCATTCACAACTAGGAGTGAATCCCCTTCCAGGTGACATTTCCTTACTCCTAGTCTTCTTTCCATCAAGATTGCCTCTACTGCGGCCAGACACTCTGCCTCATTATTAGTTCCATCTCTCAGTCGTTTAGCTCCATGAGCCAGAATTTCCCCTTCTCATCACATGCAATAAATCCTCTTCCTAAAACTCCCGAATTGCCACGTGAAGCACCATCAAAATTAATTTTGACCTATCTAGGGCATGGCACATGCCAAACACTAGGTCTAGGCCTATTTCCATCTGCAAGAGGTTGTGCCCTCCCAAGCCCATTAGCGGGCCATTTTATATTTATATTAATAATATGGATCAAGATTACATTATCAGAGAAATATCAAATCATGCCTTATCACTAGAAAGTCTACCCCAACTCCTATAATTCATTATGATTGTGAAAAAATACTAAAATTACAACACAAAAATCTAAGACTTCATTAAAAAACCTCATACAACACCACTGCAGATCACTCCACAAAACAAGACACTTGTAGCACCTTTCAAAAACTCCCCACCCCCAAACTATAAACTAAACATTTAGTTTACAAAAATACCATACCATGGCCGACATTGATAAAATAGTACTAAACCGAGCTTCTAAAAACATATATTTTGTAAACCATAGTATCAGACATACAACATAGGAATTGAAACAAAGAGAGCTAAACATAGAGAATGTGAGCATCATTTCTTCTCCTTTGTAGGGTTGTCTAGACCATTGATCCAATAGTCTCTAGGCTCGAACTTTGGAGCCTTTCCCTCTTTCATATCCTTCTTTCTAACCATAATATTTTCCATGCACATTATTTTTGCTCCTTGAGAAAATCCTAAACAATGCTTCCTAGCCCATCTAGGCTTCAATCCTCTGCTCCTCATTGTTGGATTGCATGCTCCAAATGATGAATGGATGAATTGTCATCTCTTTGCCCTCAAATTGTAGCAAGTATCCATAGCATGCATAAAATCCTTTACCAGGAATTGGCATAGCCAATAGGGGTTTTGTGTTGAACAACCATTCCTTCTTTATACACTCGCTCATAACCCACTCTGCCTCCTCCTTTATTCCCAATTTTTGGCCCTAGGTTAAGAACTTAATGCAAGATCAAAATTCACCCTATATCTATGCTCCAAACACATGAATTCCTCTCCTAGTAGCATGTCTACAATCCACAAGAAAATAAGCTATTTAATCTTGAAAACATTTCTTAGTCTCTTGTCCAAAATCTTCCCCATGAAGGACAACTATTGCTTATGCGTGAGAAGGGTGAAGCCTGCCTCCATGATCGACCACCTAGAGCTTAACCACTCTCCTCTGAGCTCACCACATCATAACCTCTTGCAAATTATCATTCTGGATCACAACATGCATTGGGGAAACAATTTTTTATTTCTCATAAAAATAATTTAAATAATGACCTTCCCATCTACGTGTTGTGTCATAATGTTTGCCTACCACCAGTAGTGTACAATAAATCAAGTCCATTAGGACTTAAATCTTTAAAATCCATCCAAAAATATTCTATCACCTCCGCATTGTATGCCATTGCCATCTTGAATAGTCTATCCGACAACTTATTACTTTCCTGCTTAATGTGTGAAATTTTAATTTCATTATTTTAAAAAAAAGTTTGCAAATTAATTTTATATATTTATTCGTAGGTAAGATAGGGTTTCTTTTTTAATTGAGATATTGACTATAATCATAGAATCCCCCTCTAAGTGTAACTTTGAAACTGCTATTTTTTTGGCATAACAATTGCTAGCAATGCTACTTGCGCCTCAACTTTGTTATTCATTCAATCTTGGAGTTTTTGGCCGCCCATTGCCACTATACTCCCCAAACTATCTCTTGCCACAGATCCAATACTAGAAGGTCTCAAATTTCCTTTCTAGGCCCCATCAAAATTCACCTTAATCCACCCCTTGTCCGGTTTAGTCAACTTAGTTACTTTGAGCTCTTGATGAACTAAATTAGCCTAGAGTGAGGCCCATTAACATGCCTTTCAAAGTTTGGTTTTACATGTATCTTTTAGAGCAAATTTTTTTTTTCTAATTGACATTCTACAAATGTAATTTTAATTATTTTAGTCTCTCTCCCTCTCTCAACAATTAAATAATGTAAGATAAATTAAAAAATATCTTCTGTATGTTTTCATTAATCATTAGATAACAATAACCCATTATGCAACAATATCTAATGTAAAAGATAAAAGAAATGTGTCAACATCTAATTCTAATATACTCAAGATATATTTGAGAAAAAGGAGGAAAATTATTCACATGACATAGTTTGGTTTAAGTGTTGACAAACAATTCAATCATTATATTTAAAGTGGTTTCAATTGTTTAGTATGATTAATTTTTTCTTTCTTCACATGTTTTTAATGTTTTTCTACTTTCTAAAAAAATCTCTTCCTTCCTCTATCCCCTTTATATCTAAACATGTTTCCCCCTCGATATCTATTAATCTTTCCCCTCTCCCTCTTACTCTACCTCTATATCTATCTCTTTACATCTCTATCTATATTTCTCCATATTTCATCTTTTACCCAAACATCTCTATCTATATATCTCCATATTCCCTCTTCAACCTCTACCTCATCATTCCCACATATCTTTACCCCTATATATATATATATATCTCCACCTCGCTCTATGGTTTATACTGCTAAATTACTTATCAATTAACATCATGTAGTACCCCAATGTATTAAAATATAGACCAAATTTTTTCCCAATTCAATTTATTATTATTAATTCTCTGTAATTGCTACAGACCAATTTTTGGGGTTCCAAAAGATTGCCAAGTAATCCAGCCGTTGACAGATGGTAACAAATGTACAGATCTTCTGATAAAAAACAACTATTAAAGCAAGTGTTCTCCATCATTCAAAAATCTCAACAATGGAGGGCAACGCAAGCAACAATTCTTTGTTTCAAGATTTCTTATCAACGGGCATATATCGATTTCCCAATATGAATGCCGTATTCCTAGACCCGGTTCGCATCCTCAACATTTCTTACACTAACTTCAGTATTTCACCTCACCTCTACTATGTCCGCTCTCTTCCTAATCCCTGCAATGGAGAAGAGAAGAAAGACGAAGCAACAGGACCAACAGAGCAGAAGAATAGAAAAAGAAAACGAAAGAGAAACAATTCTTATGTTCCCAATGCAAAGGAGGAGCTTGCCCACAAACGTCATATGGTCAGTACTCTTCAGCAAATGCAAACTCATCTTTGCTTTCTTTCATTTCTATTTGGTCGGAATTGCTTTCTAAGTATTGATTTGAGATCTATTACTTTCTAAATATTGAGTTAAGCCACCATTCATTCTTACACTTTGAAACTTGAAAATCAGTATACAATGTCCTAGCAGGGCGTAGCTGGTTGGTTCAACATAGACATACGCAGTAAAACCCTTACCTAATAGAATACTCCTTTTTCAATGATGGTTTCTGATTCAATTGTGTGAATTTTTTTTTTCACACAATCGAATGCAGAAACTATCGTTGCATTCTTATGGATTGTGGAAATCTAATAGCTTTAATCCTTTTTCATTTTATGTAAATCACAATCTGTTCTGGTAGTTGAGATGGGGCATTGTCATATGCTTTTGGAGAACCATATTTGAATTCAGGAGTTTGAACTGGAAATACTTCTGGGAAAGAAAAACCTGGGTTTGCGGACTTGGAATTTAAATTTGATAAAAAGAAAAAGAGTGCATGTCAAATGTTTGAAAAAACATACCAGCCCATGTAGCCTTATGCAAATTTGAAAACCTTACATTTAGGAATCCCGAGTTGTGCTTTTAAAAAAAAATCAGTCAAGTGAGGTTAAGGACCCCTTTTTATTAAATGAAAAAATAATTTACAAAAGATGAAAGCCGTGAAGATGGGCCGAGGAAAAGACTTCACAAGATACACACAACACAGTCCGAAGACTAGAAAATGGAGATTGACGATAAGTTGGCAAAGGGTGCCATATAAAACTACATCTTCCCTTAATCTACCTTTCCCAATTTGGTGTTGGAGTGGAGGAGAATTTGGTGTGTAGCGGAATCATTTTTATTTGAAGCTCTCTTTCACCTCTTCACAGGAGTCCAAGTACTGTCATCAATCTCGCATTATTGGTGACAGGATGAGAAGCTTCAGCGGCTTATTGTGACCTTTTTTCTTGACCCACATTCTGCTTGGGAGAAGACCAAGGAGGAATTGGCATGCAAAGGATTTGAGCTAGATGTTTGAGCTATCTGCGCCTTTGGTGTGTTTGATGATGTGCTGGGGTCATCCTTTGTGACTGTAATAGAGAAGTGGTGGGGAGAATGTCTCTCCACCATGAGGCTTGACAGGTTGATTTGTGTTTTCTGCGAGAGCAATCAGTAGCAACATGGCCTGTGTCATAACAATTGCGACAGTGAAAATGCAGCATTTTGTAGTTCAAGATTGAACCTGAGAACGATTTGCAGCTTTTAGGGTTATGCTTGGAGGAAAGCCCATTGAAATATCTAAATCACCTAGAATTTGAGTGGAAGTTGTTGAACACACCACAAGATTGAGCGGGAGGGTGAATCAGTCGTGAACATATACTTAAATTTTTTCAATCTTAAATCCACATCAATTAACTTTAACCATTTTAATACCAAAGAAGGATAAAGCAATGAACAACATACACATGAACACCAACTTTTTGTGGAAAACCCAAGATGGGAAAAACCACGGTGAGATCCAACTCACTATATGAATAACTGATTACAATAATGTTTTAAGCTCAAGGCCATGGTAGCTCATTGCTCCTAATTTGACTTGTAGGGTAAGGCACACAACATTACGGCGACAAGGGACTTCGAAGCTGAGATGCACAATCTCAGGGTGAGATACAAAAGGAACTTGTAGGCTGAAGCTCACTGCTTCATAGCAACATACCAGTGCTCCACGGGGATGCGTCCCCTGGGTTTTTTGACCTGCTCCTGTCCTCGGTGGTATGGGGATGTAGGGGACGGCTAGGAGTTCCCTAGCTGTCACGGGGACTTTTGGCCGTCCCCTATGGCTCAAGCCATTTTTGGACGGCCCGTTTTAAAAAATAAAATATTTTTAAATTTGAAAAAAGGCTGGCTGGCTGGCCTACAAGGAATACCTAAACCAAATTTAACAGTACCAAAACCAAATCTAAGCATGAACTAACCAAAAAAAAGAAAAAGAAATTCATTTTCACAAAGGAGAAGAGCAGCAAGAGTAGCTGGTCAAGGAGTGAACAATAGTTGAAAGAGGAGGTTAAGGAGGTTAGGGCGTCAAATCTACTTGATTTAGACTCTTAGACCTACCATCTATTGATTATGGATAGTTATATATTATTATGGACTTCTATATTTACTGATTAGTCGTTTAGTTATAATATTCACATTTTAATATTTTATGTCATGTCATGCTTGAAACTTGGAGCCTTTGGGCATTTTTGCTATATGTATGCCATATATTGACAATGAAAGCATTTCAATTTTGTTAATTTGCTTATCGATTCACATGTGAAATCTCAATTCAAGTCTAATGCTATGTAATAAGCTTCTAAATGTCTATGATGAATGCTTTATCTATGATATGCATCAAGGTTGAAAAACTCGGACTAGGCAATAACTCGGCCGACCCACAATTTTTGAAAAACTTGGACTCCTCAAAATCTCGGGAAAAAAATTGGCAAAAAACGGCACTTTTATCGAACATTTGAAAATATATAATTTCTTAAAATATTCTTTAAAACACACATATACCAAAATTTGTACTTTGTAGAACATATATTGATTTAATTTTGCTTATATAAAGTAAAGAATATTAAAATATAAATATGTTTAAATTTTTTAATTTAAATATTATAGATACTAAATATATTAAATTAAATTAAATATTTTAAATTTTTAATAATAAATAATCAATACACTAATTACAATTTAATGGTTCTATTATTAATTTTATGTAGATATAATATAAATTTTTTAATAAAAACCATATATAGCAATTTATTCAAATACTAAATATATTTAAAATTAATATATTACTGAATATTATTATTATTTTAATGTGTCAAAATTAATTTAAAAAACTAAAACAATAGTAAAAAGAAAAGAACAAACAATATAAATAGTTGAAAAATAAAACGAAATGTATATAAACATCTATTTGCTAATATAAACCATCTATTGTATATGTTTGGCGTAAACTCTTGTCGTCCAATAAACTGCAGACTTTGGCTGTCGCATAAACTCCCATCGTCGTGTATAACATAAACTGTTGGGTAATAGAAACTTTTGTTTGTATTAAAATTTTGACCTTTGCCCAGCTGATATATGTGCCGATAACGCGTGCGATTTTTCCGGTTTTTACCCTATATCTTGCCGCGCGAAAAACATAATATCAGCCCCGATTTTAATTGCCATTAAATCGCCCATCTCTGTGTCACGCGATATATTGCGATATTGGCGATATCTCGCCGTTTTTTCAACTATGATATGCATATTTGAAATTTCTCTCTATATAAAAATTCCCCTATTTTTTTAATAGTTGTCCCCTACCGTCCCCTAAAAATTATCCCTTAAGAGTAGCCATACCAGAAACATGTCCTGTCGTCCCCTGCTGTCCCCGTCCTTGAAACTCCGTGGACCATAGCAAGGTATAGATCTAGACAAACTGCCAAGGACACACTATCTTCCATTAAGAACATAAATAATATGAATTGAAATGAACAAATCTCTAAGCATGAAATTGTCCTTGAATCATTGTCTGAAGTGACCAACTTCATGACAAACCCCACACACACACATGCTAAATGATATGACCATGAAAGCGAATCACAAATTGATCTTCACACTTCTCTTCAACACATACTCTTTCGCACGATTCACATTCAATTCACATCTCAACATGCTGAAATGATCTTCAATATATAGCAACTTTATCAACAAAACCCTCAATTAGGCTGGCCAAAACATAACAACCATAATTCAAATCAAGTGAGGCACCAAATACAATTGCGGTGATTGCGGTCCACAACAGGAGATTAAGGGGACCCAAATACATCATAACACATCTTTCTAAGCAGCTCCATGCGGTTTGCATGCAACAACACATCTTCCAAAGTCGGCATCAAACGTAATGTGTAGATAAAGAATGTAGCACACACGTAGTTGGCACCAAAAACATAATCCAATGCAAAAAATTCAATGTGGATCTTCACATGCCACAGTAAGACCCATAACAACATCTTCATTCAACCTCCAACACAAGTCCAAACCCAAAAAATATAATCCAAACAAGAAAACACAGATCACATTGCCGAGAAGCACAACATCATAACTTCTCTTGGGGAGCAAACCAACACCCCTGAAAACAGATTTGAGATACTGTACAAACTATTTGATTTTGAACATGTCCTCCAAACTGCAAAACCAAAAACAACACTGTGGAGCATTCTCAAGAGTGATCTTGATAGACAACCATGTTAAAATGTAGCTTCGATCTGATTGATCTATCAATACACACACACACACACACACACACACATATATATATATATATATTTGAATGAAAATTATATTGATCAGATTCGATATGCTTAAGTAAGAATGGATCGACTTTAGTAATAGTTGAATACACTTAACATATTTAATATGTAATAAGTTCGGCTTTGATAATAGTCGATACTGTGTGTTACGATAACTATCGAATGATAGTTATACGTAACACACGTATCTATTGTTATTAATTGAATCGACTTTAGTTGATGCTGTTTATGTATTAAAAGATGTGTTACGATAACTATCAACTGATAGTTATACGTAACACATCGTATGTGTTTTAAGTGCCACGGATTATAGTAAACGATAACCACGATAATGAACAGGTATGTCTACGTGGTTCAAGCCATGTACGGTCATGTCTCTACATAGACATAACCCCTCTATCATATATAAATATAGTTGTATGCTGGCTATGGAAACACATCTATAACAGTGCATGTTATTACCACAGCAGCATACAAATTATATAATCTCTGCAATTATATTTCAGCATAAGTTTTAATATACATATCAATTTAGGATAACATTGTGTGAACAGCATAGATAAAGGACCATTGTATTCTCTCTAGTAAGATCTCAATTCCTTAACATGGTATCAGAGCCTCACTAGAGAAGAATTAATATAAGCAAATTGCTGAATTAACATATCAGACTAATTGTCAGAATAAAAAGGGAAAGGCAATCATGGTAAACAACATTAAGGTGGAGGACAGACTTGAAGGCGCTGCAAATTTCTTTTCATGGAAGATTCGAATTATAACATTACTTCAAGAACTTGAATTAGATTCTTATGTTGAGGAGGTTCTGAAGATGCCGGAAGATGAACCTGATAAGACAACTTGGAAAAGACGAAACAACAAAGCTAAGAAAATCATAATCGACGCTGTTAAAGACCACATTCTTCCGTCCATTGCAAGACTAACAACTGCTTATGAAGTATTCAAATCTATTCAAAATACATACGAGATTAACAATGCTAGCAGATTACTTACACTAAAACAACAACTTATGAACATAAAAATGAACAAAGGAGAAACTATTACGTCCTACTTCTTGAGAATTTCCGAATTAAAGGATCAACTCGCTACCATTGGAAACAATGTGGATGATATGGAGTTAACATTAATAACTCTTAGAGGGTTGCCTATCTCATGGGAGTCCTTTATTCAATGTATAACCGGACGCCCTTCTCTACCAAAGTTTGATCAACTAAAGAATGATTCCACTCAAGAAGAATCTCGATTAATCTCAAGGGGGATCGGGCCAAACAAAGGAGAGATCCAAGAACTACATACAAATTCAAGCAACAAAGGCAATAAAAGGAAGTTCAAACATAAGAAAGGAAATTATAACAAAAACCACAAAACCAAAGATTTCTCCAAAGTGCAGTGCTATAAATGTGATAAACTTGGACATACGCACAGGTTCTGTCTGGAAAGAAAGAAAGCCCAAGCAAACATAGCCAAAGTTAAAGAAGCAGAAATATCAAGTGAGGTAAACTCAAACAAGAACACTTGGATAATTGACAACGGAGCATCTCATCATATAACTGGATTTAGAGACCAATTTGAAACTCTTGAAGGACATTCCTCTGAAGAAGTCACAATTGAAGACAATTCCACCTATCCAGTGAAAGGAATTGGGACCTGCTCAATCCAATTAAAAAGAGGGATAACCATAAATTTAAAAAATGTTCTCTTTGTACCAGGCATAAAAAGAAACCTGGTCTCTATTTTAGGCCTAGCTGATCAAGGCTATTACGTCACCTTCCAAGAAGATAAAGTGCTGCTCTGGCCTAAAAACTCTAACATTAAAAATGCTATTTCTATAGGGTATAGGGATGGAAGCCTATACAAATTATATAATACTCAAAAACTGGCACTGTCAGGAAGTGTCAAACTCTAATGAACTCTGGCATAGAAGATTAGGACATCTTGGATTCAGTGCTCTACCTTCTATAAGGAAAATCACTACATTATACCTAATCTAAAATCTAATCATATTCGCACTTGTAAAGGATGTGCTCTAGAAAAAAATATCAAAGGATCCTTCTCTCCTAGTGAACATAAATCGAAGGTTGTACTAGAACTTACTCACATGGATTTGTGTGGACCTATGACAATTCTCTCACTAGGGGGATTTTCACATTATGTGACTTTCATTGATGATTACTCTTGGAAAACCTGGATTTATTTCTTAAACTCAAAGAATCAAATGAAGTGTTGCTAAAATTCAAAGAATTTAAGGCCTTAGTAGAAAACCAGACAGGAAAGAAAATAACTGCTCTAAGATCAGACAATGGGGGTGAATATACTTCTGAAAACTTTAAAGAATTCTGCATTTCTGTTGGGATTAAGACTGAGTATACAGTAGCTTATAACCCTCAACAGAATGGAGTAGCAAGAAGAAAAAATAGAACTATTATTGAAGCTGCCAAAGCCATGATGCATGATCAAAACCTATATACCTCATTTTGGGCCGAAGCCTCTAATGCTGCCGTATACATCCAGAATAGATGTCCTCACTCAATCTTAGAAAACATTACACCTAAAGAGGCCTTTACAGGGAGGAAACCAGATCTAAGAATCTTTGGTTGTCCTATGTATGTTCAGATTCCTAAAGAGAAAAGAACCAAACTAGAACCTTTTGGAAAGAAAGGCATATTTGTTGGCTACAATGAAACTACTAAAGGATACAGGGTCTACTTTCCAGGACAAAAATCTATTGAAATCAACCAAGATATCAAATTTAAAGAGGATGTTGCTTTTAAACTCTCTACACTTGCAGAAGATGAATCAAATGAAAATAAGAGGGAGAATGTCATAGAAGATGATGAAAATTTCACTATTGAAAATCAAAGAGAAAATGCCATAGATGAAAATCACACAACTGAGAATCAGAGGGAGAATGCCATAGAAGATCATGAACACTCTTCATCGAAAGATGCTGAAATTATTAATAATAAGAAAAAGGCCATCCTTAGAAGATTGCACCCTCCTTTGCATAGTTGATTTGGCGAAGCAAGGTCTAGTTTAGTTTCATCTCGCCTTCAATGGTCTCTTGCATTGTTAGAGTTAGCTTAGACTTCCTAAACCCAATCTTTTTGCACTTTATTTGTTAGAAGTAGTTGAAGAGCCATCAATGCCAAATCATTCGCATTTGCAAGGTTGATAAATTGTCTATTGAATGAATATCATAAGCCCTCACATGGTTACTAGCAAACCACATTATAAAACTGAGTTGTGTCCAACAAAATGTCGCAAGTTTGCAATAGGAACCTTGGAGTCACCTCTATGATCTTTTTGGAATCTTAGGATACGTGGTGTCTTTGTTCAAAAGAGGATTAGATATTTGGTGTTTCATCTTGGAATACTAAGTGTTTTATCTTGCATGTTGGAGTGGTCACAAAACTCATAGCAACACGTCCCCCATCAAGTACGCCAACCCCTAGTGGGGACAAGAAGCTAAATGATCGGGTGTTCATTCCATGCTCTTGGGCTTGATTAGAAAGGAGAAATACATTATAAGGAGGCAGCAACACTGAGTCCTCCATCAAGTACGCCAATCCCTAGGTGTGGTCGAGGGGTTGAATGATTGGGTGTTTGTTCAATGCTCTTGGTCTTGATTGGGCCCTCGACGCCTTTTATGATTCTCCGAGGGATTCCATAATGTAGATTGGTTGTTATGGAAAGCCTTTATTTAAATCCCACATGCACATCTTGTAATTTGCAATGGAGAATGGAAATTGAATAAGAAGATCAGCAATTCGGATCATAAATAAGGATCTATTAGGGGAGAGAAAGACAAGACAATATTAAGGAAGAATTCTGAAATCAGTAACGACAAAGAAGAAAACCAAGATGAGTTCTCTTTTCAAAATTATTCAAAGAATTATTAAGTTGAATATTACAATAAGGTTTCATCGTTTTAGGTAAATTTACACTTACAATATAATGCAGTTACCACTCTAAGTTGGAATTACTGTTTTAGGGTAAAAATCTGAAATGCCCCAAAATGGGGACATTACAATTGGTATTAGAGCATCGTTCCTGCCAGCCTGAGGGATGAAAGATATGGAAACGTCATAAAACATTTCATAGATGTGTGTGTCATGCTTCTATTCTTGTTCTCAATATATGCTTCTATTCTTGTTCTCAATATATGGGAAGTTCGCCCATGCTTTGTCTTGAAGAAATATCCATAGAACCAACCAAAACTGTTTCTTACAATTACAATTGATGAGAGAAGACTTATCTTAAAATTACAAACCTTGCAAACTTTCAATCAGTGGTTGAGACAACTCACATTCAAATTAAAGGAGAAAACTTATGTCTTAATTTGAATCTAAAACTTATGATAGTATTGGAGTAGCACAACAAAAGGTGGATTACGAATTAGACTCCACGATGATTCAACTATTGCTCGAGGACAAACAATTTTGGGAATGGCAGACTGTCATGCCCTATAAAACATCTTGTTGGCCAATCTCCTTATATTTAGCACTCGCTTGAAGAGATAGCAAACAAAGGATTTGCTATTGGTCAAGACCGACTCGTTATAAGGCAAAGAAAAGTGCTGAGTATATTTCAGAAATAGGACAATTATCTCATACTCAAGATAGCCGACCATGAAAGTGGGAACATTTTATTTGCCGCCTGACCCACACTTCCATTTTGCTGGCCAACCTACGTTTGCAATTTAAAATAAACAAATTTGCATTTATTTAAAGGAACTGACCCTCCTTTGAGTGCTCATGTTTTGAATGAAAAGATGCATAATTGAAAGGGTGGCATACTTTGTTATTGGATATGTCTCTTGAGGAAGTTGCCCCCCTTTGTGAAGATATAAACGAGGATTGCAATATGTATTATGGGAACATGGGGAAACTTGTGGGGGAAGAAAGAAGTTAATCAAGGCAGACCTTGTCAAGACATCTAGCAGTCTAAGAACAAATTTATAACAGATTTATAATCAGACCTATAAGCAGAATTTATGAAGAACTAAGAGCAGTTATAAGGCAGAGATAGAGCGAACCCTCAAAATGATTTGGGACAGATTTGTAAGATAGATTTATAGAAGATCCTGAGGATTGCATCAAAGCAATCAGCATCAGCACACAATTAGATCAAATCATCAGCAATCTTCTCAGGAAACATCAATCCTTATACAAAGAGCAAACATCATCCAGCAATCCAATAAAGTGATTGGACTTCCAAGGGAAAACATAAGGAGGTAGCAGCACTGGGTCCCTCATCAAGTATGCCAACCCCTAGGTGGGGCCAAGAGGTTGAATGACTTGGTGCTCATTATGTGCGCTTGGGCTTGATTTGAAAGGACAAATATATGATAAGGAGGCAGCAGTATTGTGTCACCCATCAAGTATGCTTACCGTAAGGAAAAATTATGAAACTAGTAATGACATAGTAGAAATCCATGACAAGTTCTTTTTTTAGAATTATTCACAGAATTATTAAGTTGAATATCATAATAATATTTCATCATTTTAGGTGAATTTATTAAGATATAATGCAATTATCACTCTAAGTTGGAATTACTGTTTTAGTGCAAAAATCTGAAATGTCCCAAAATGGGGACATATATCATGTTCTCTTCCTAAATCCAGGAGAAAAGTGCATGTCCGGGTGCAATTTTTCCCTTCTACTCCAAAGACATCCACTTCATTTGAGCTACCAAGGCCGCATTATCTATTCTAGGGGATTGATATCAATATTGAGGAGGTGCTATTTCGAACATCCCTTGTCTTCGTTGCTCCACCATCTTTTGTTGTAAATCACCCCTAGGGCAATCTAGAGGCATGTGAGCATTGTTGCAAGGGAAACAACATGCATTGGAGTCTTCTACCAAATTATTTTGATCAACAACTAACTCTCTACGAGGATTGGGTGCAATCGCTTCCAAAGGTGTAGGGACCGAAACAATTGGATTGGACGACTAAGCATGATTTGGCCTTGAAGGTACCTAGCAATGATTGGGCTAATAGATAGGCTTGCCTCCTTGAAAACCTTGAAAAGGCAGTCTCAAGGTCGTCACCTATTGCCTTTTGAGATTAATAATTTGATTCAAGAAGTTTCGCAGAATAATCTCCATGTCATACATCTCTGAAGCTAGCGATGTAAAGCCGAAGCTATTAACACTTGAGTAGCAAGCTAGGTATAGAGAGGGACAATGACTTGTGATGGACTAGGGGCTTTTTCTTGAGGCGAAAGAGATAATTTAAGAAATACAGGGATATGGGGTCTCAGAGGAAGCTTTCTAATGTTTATCAAATTATTTTTTTCTCTCACAGCCAAATTGTATGTGCTTGGTGCTGCCCCATTTTTCCTACCCATAGCAAAAAAAAAGTCTAAGTCAGGTTTTTTCGTCATTCAAAATTTTTCCCGGTCTTAGTCATTTTCATTTTGTCAGAATTTCGGGATTTAGGTACGGTTATGGAACTATTGTTCGAATCCGAGACCTTAGTTGGAACTACTCTTCCTTTAGTCTTCTTTGTCTTATTCAGTCGGTCTTGTCTTTTGTTAGTCAAGTCAATCACATTATGTTCTTTTGTAATCGAGCTTCGAAGCTGGCCATCACTTCTGGAACTATCGTTGAAGCCCGAAGCAAGAAATGGAACTAGCAAAGGACCGAGAGAAGACAAAATACTTCAGAGTTAACTTAGCGGAGAGAAAAATCCGTTCCGGAACATTCGAAATCCGACAAGCTCAATGGAACTTGAAAACAAGGAGGAAGATCAACTCGTAAAGAAATTCTGATGTACCTTTTGGAGTCCGATGGAGTAGGAGGAACAAATTGATTAAGGAAAAGAGAATGTTGTTGTGGGAAAGAAGATGAAAACTATAAGAAGCGGAGATGGCTTCGAGTTCCAAAATTACTATCGGAACTCGAAGTTTGAGATGGAATAGTTAAATAAAGAAAGAGAAAGCTAACGAAGGAAGAAAGCGGGGTTGAAAGGAACTTCCAAAACAAATGTCGGAATCCAAAGACAGAAGTGGAACTGAAGTGAAAAGAAAGAATAAAGTGAAAGTAATGCCACCATCCATGAGTTCCCTCCTTTGCCATCATCTCCGCCAGCATAAAAAAGGGCGGTGATTTCAAATTAGAAAAGATGATGTATCCCAAACGGCCCAAAAAGTAGATGGAGCATTAATTTTGAAAAGACTGGCATTGATGGTGTCACAAAAGGTAATTATATGACTTCCTTTAAATGTCTGAGAATACAATTCTGTAACCATTCTACAGAGATTAAAGATGGATACAAAGTTGAAGCTAGGGCATCAAAATCTTCTGTTTATAGTTAACAACAACCAAAATCTAGTAAGTTAATCTGTGTTGAACTGCTATTCTTGTTTGATTTGTATCAAGTTATAGAATTGTTATCGTTTTGAAGCAATCATGAAGCATAGGTGTCTTGTGTATGATCATTTAAACGAGTTAGAATGTGCATTAAATGAAACTGGGGATACACAACTGGGTCATGCGAATCTGAGAGTTTTGGGACAAAATAAATCGATAATCCAGACACCCAATTACTTAGAAACTAGTAGAAAGTGGATCGATACAAGCCGCTGGCTTCCTAGTCGCCATCCAGTGCGTAGACTTAATAATGAAGTGTATAAACATTTACAATCCCGACACCAAGCAGATAAAAACCCAGGATGAAAGGGTTCTTCTTACTCTAGACTGGGATACCATACAAAGCTTTTTCAGAATACCTGTTAGGGAGGCGTATGCATGATGGGATTTCGCCCTATCTCAAGCAGAATTCAGTCAGAAGAGGGCTTATTTTAGAACAGAAGTTGCAAAGCATTGGTTTTTCCTAGCTAGGAAAGGACAATCAAAGTTGACCAAAACCATCTAGAACACATCCATTAAAGGGCAAATCACAGATATAATAGTATTGTTACACAGATTGTGAGGAGTGACGAAGATACAATTTTTCTAGATGAATGAATGTTCTTCCTCGTGCAAATGATATGCGTTTAGTTGGGATAGTTGGATTGGGCCGGAATAATCAATGATAGGATATGCAATTTGATTAAAGCATTTAGGATTAATCAATTCTTTTATATGTCTTCATATTTGGTTTATGCCCTAGCATGCACACAAATTTGGCCAGGTGTGGAACACGTGCAAGAATTTGATGATAATGTATAGATTTATGATTTTTATCCTAGCTTGTAGCTACAGAATAGCTATGCAAATTTTTGCAGAGTAAATGATGCCTTCACTATGAAGTTGGTGAGGGAATTACAGGGATGCCTGAAAAGGAGAATTTCTCCAGAGGCTGCCGCATTAATCAAAACACATGGAAGCTATTTCATTCAATTTCCCACATTTACCTACATAAGAATAGGAGCTTTTGATGATTTTCCATGGAAGATACCTCGTTACGCAGATGGCAAGATAATAATGGTGGAATTATGCAAACAAATCTGTGAAGTGAACAAGAGGTGTGCTAAGAAGCACAAAGCTGCTATTTCGTTCCCCATTTCATTGGGAATTTATACGTGCCTCTTCCTCCAATGCCATAAATATGACAAAAGAAGCAAGCAAGTACGACATGGAGACATATGATGTCTGAGGGCACATTTTGACCTAGCAATTATTTCAAGGACAATTTGCAGCTTTGACTTGCGTATCACCATGTTCCAGCCATTGAGGATTACAGGGCCAATTGCATAGATGACATTGAGGTGACGAGAAGGTCATGGTCCCGATTGAGCATAAGCTAAATTAGGGCTTTTAATTTACAATACGATGTTCAAGGAATTGTAGAGGATGGGTCAGATGTTGTGGACCCTAGATACTATGCGAAGGTGCAAGGCACTCAACTGGAGCCCATCAATTGGGATGCGCCTGAACTGGCTGATTTAGATGTCAAGACTGCTCCTGTTTTGAGAAGAACTCAAAAGTGGTTGGCTCAGATGAAAGGAGGAGCTCAAGACACTACCCCATCTGGCACCCCAACAGCTACAACAACACAGAGCTCAGTGACAACCTCTACTCAGGTTGCCCCCATTCCTAGCATCACAGTGAATGATTTGTCTGGAGCGTCTGGTGGAGGAGGTGATGGGGAACACCCAAAGAAAATTGTTGAAATCCTCCCTACTTGTGGAACTGGGTCCCTACCAAACTTTGATCTTATAGCAGGTGATGAAGCCCCTGAACAACCAGAGGATACACAAGCCGAACAACCAAAGGATACTCAGCTAGATCAAACAGGGCATCTAGACCAAGGTGGTGCTGATGCATCAACATCTACACAATTGGGTGGAGATAAGGGAAAAGTATAGTTCATGATGCTCAACAACTTCTTGGAGATTAGGATAGTGTGTTGAAGTTTCCATTCCCTGCTAAAACTATCACTCCTCCAATACAGAGGACACTTATCTTTTCCCCAAATGATTTGAAATCAGCCTCCAAGGTATTGACAACCCCCACATGGTTGCAAGAAAGCATCGACAAGAGAAAGAAGAGAAAAGCGGGTGTGTGGCCACCAAAGAATGCTATCTCCCAGATCTTACAACATACGATGCCTCCTCCTAAAACCAAAAGGCTAAAGACAACTTCTCGGCTAGTGGAAGATGAGCAAACTAGACACATTTTCCTCGAACTAGCACAACTGGCAGCAGATAAGGAGTTGGATTCTACCACTGCCGATGACTACACCATCACAAGGATTGACACTAGTGATCTTGAGTTTGACAAAGATGTGGGCATTTGGCAGTTTTCAAACCAACTGATACACAAGAGAATTGAGAAGACTAAATTGGATAAAGATCAATTGAAGGTGATGGTTCAGTTGTTGTCTAAGAGTCTTTGGTCGTTATTAGCTCCCCTCTCTGCTAAGCTAGCTAGCTCTTCAGATACCATTCTGGACCCTACCACAGATCAAAATAAACAACTAATTACTCAACTACAGGTAGATGTTCTATTTGGAAAGGTAACCCGGGAATGGATTGTCGACTTAAAGATCAGGGGCCTTCCATTTATTGATAGATCGAGCGAGTCCTATGATGTTCTGATTCTGGCTAGAAATACAGTGCTTTCATAAATTAGAGAGGCCAAGTTAGAAGATAACACACACAAGCAAAATATGAAGGTGATTAAAGAGATCATTGATATGAAAATCTCCACCGCCGTCAATCTAGGTTTGCTTAAGTCATAAAAACAACCTGTGCAAAGATGGATGTTCAACATGGGATACAAGTGTGAGTGTGTGGTCACCAGTGTGAAAAATCTCAAGAAGCTTTTGGAAGAAGCGAAGGAGATGATAGATCAAGCCCTAGGCTATTTTAGAGATATTGGTTGTGATCTCCTGTAGAAGGATAGTTCTGTTGTAATTACCGTAAATGGGCTTAAAGACTAGTACTAGTAGAACATTGATACTATCACAGCTCCTTAGACTTTCTGCAAAGAAGAATATGAAAAATTGGCCAAAATCAATACCTTAGTATAGTGCGGGAATCACCACAAAACATTCATTGCTAAAGCTAAAGAGATTAAAGAGAAAACTACATACTGGACTATTCGCAATACAAATGTTATCGTGCCAGAGTTTGACGATATCACAGAAGCAGTAATTGCTTTACAAACGTACAAAGACGCTCAGAAGGCATCTGCGACAGGAGGAAATGCGGTAAGAGGAGGAAATACGACAGCTCCATGACAAGTGGCGTCATGTGTTTTTTTTAGTTTCAAGACTATTCGGTTGTTTAAAGGACTTTATTTATATATGTTTTAAGTGGGAATTTTAAAAGATAGCTTTATTTTTTGTAACCATCTCTGCGGGAGACCAAAGGACTATATATTTGAAAATGAATGCTAATGCAATGGATTGGCAGTTTTGACTCACAAATCTCCCCTGTTACTTTGATAACTAAGTGCGACTCAGATTTGGAATTGGCTGTTGTTTATTTAAATTTCTGTTTCTTTAGATTAATGGTGAACGAAAGAATGGATGGTATTGGTAGATGGATCATGAATACTGAACTTTGTTTTTTGTGTTGTTGATTGAATTGTTCTCTGTGACATCATCTGCTAATAGTTGTTCAATTCCTCGCCATTGATGAAAGAAGCATTTTATAAATCTAGAGTTATCTTTTCATTTCCATCTTTATGGGGGATTTAGTCATTAGATTATAGTTCTGTGCACTTTGATGCAATTCATTTCAAGTATATCATTCGTGGATATTTCATGGTGATGAGTATTCACTAAAGCCTTTCCTGCTTTCTGGTAAAAAGCATACCCATTAAATTAGTGAGAAAACTACAAAAATTCATTGCATATTTGTTTCAAGGGAGCTGTACCTTTCAATTCAAAGGATAAACCTTTCATAGTTTATTCAACTGTTGCATAACATAGTGGTTTTAAGGGCTAGAGTTAGATTTTCTATTATAAAGCCTATCTATTAACCAACACTTGGGAGTGTTTTCCAACCAAATGATTGAATCATAACAACTATGTTTGAATTGAAGGCTTCAGGTAGAAGATGATTATCATACCTACTAGGGGCTGGGCTGCTGTCGAGATTCTCTACTGGGTTTTGTGGAATATCATGTTGAAGTCTATGATGGCTTCTTGTGGAGCTCTTTTCAAACATAATCAACTGTTGAAGAAGCGAAGATTGATTTCCTTTCTCATTGAATCTATTGAAGAACACATCGCCTAATTGATCCCATGTGGCAATTGAATTTAGTCACAAGGACCGATACCAATTGAGAGCTTTTCCTTTGAAAGATGCAGCAAGTAAACTTAGGCTGACATTTTTCTCTGGCATGATAAACAATATAGACATCTGCGACATCTTGTAAGTGCTTTGCCGGAGTCTTGAAATCTTCCTCAGTGAACTTAGGGAGTGCCTTTTGTACATTAGTTGGACTCAGATCCCACGTGTTTGGAGCTATTGGGGGAATAAGTGGGCTGCTACTATTCCATGTTACAAAATTTCTAGGAGGGCTTGACACGGCCATGTGTGCTTGTGTTCTTTTGGGTCCGGTTGTTCTTTGTTGGTGACAATAGCCAACAATTCTTAGGAAATAATTTTTGCCCCATTGGGTGTGTCAATGAAATATTGAGGCTCTAATATTCACTCAAGTGCCAACAACGGGAAATTTTAGGATTGTGGGACTATGTGGTTCACAAAATGATTTCCAGGTTTCATAGAAGCCGACTCTTTTTGTATTCTTGGGTTTTAGGAAAAAGGGGAGGATGAACTCTGAAATAAAACTAAACAATTTTTTCACTCTAAGGCGATGCACTGAAAACTTGAAATGTTATTCTCACTTTTATGAAAGCATACTATAATTATAAAGAACAATACCATTATCAAAAACTTTTAAAAGAGCAGATCGCATGGTTCAAGAGCCCTGATTAATATATTAATGCCAAGAATTACACAAGCTAGATATTTAACAAACAAGAACCAATGACTCCAATAGTTGTGAGCACAAAATGCCATAGGCTCTTCATTGATGAAAGGAGAACAAAATACATAAGGCCATACATGCATAGAGAACTATAGAACACAGTCTTCTACTGAGAGTGGGGGATGAATCAGTAGAAGATAACAACTTTCAGTTCTTAACCACTTTAAAACTTTTGATGAGCATTTTAAAACCTCAATCTGAAAATTTAAAGGAAATGGAATTAAAATCAGAAAGAGATGCTATCAACACTATAAAGATAATGCACAAGATTCACGTGGAAACCTAGGATGGGAAAAACCACGGTGAGAAACGCTGCTACGATCTACTGTCCTAATTCAGCCTCACGAATAAAACTTTTTACTCTGCTTTAAGGGTACCAACCCTAAGAAATCACCCAATCCCTTGCTTAAGAGCACCAACTCTTGTTAACACGAACTTTTACATGCTGAGCACCAACCCAGCATCCTTAAAGCACCAACCAAAGGATGCTACAAAATAATTTTTTACTGATTTACAGTCTGCAACTTTAAACCCCACACCTGTGAAGATGTACAAGTAAATATATTACAAACTGAATAACATCACCCTTTAAATGCTTTGGTGTGATTTATACATCACATTACTGACAATCTCTTGATGAGCATTTACGAATTCAATACCATCAGCAACTTAGAAGTTCTGTTCACAACCTCATAGAATATGTTCAGAATTTTATAAACAATATACAGTGCAATCTTCATTAATTCAAAACACGATATTGTCAGACCTTTCTCACCATTTGAATTAATTAATCAACAAATACCTAAAACATTTGATCTGTCAGAACAAATATACCTCAGAATTTGCACTCTTCTAGCATTCTGTGCTTAACCAGATTTATTCACCCATCCAACATTTTGAAAAGATTTCAGACCAGACCATGGGATTCTGAAAATGTTCTCAGCAACAATATAAACATCTGCCCCAAGTTTTCAATGAATAAATCATCTCATAAGGCACGTCTCTTTCACTGCATAAGACAGTAAAAAATCCAACCTCACAAAACATCGAACTCAAGTCTCATTTACATTATGTTCCCTCTGTCGACTATATGGTTATAGGTGGTTTCAACTACCTTAGCAGTCACACTGTCACTTTCTTATTAAAGTTTAACAGTCTTTTTCTTTCCTTTATTGGGCCAAAACTAGAACCGATGGCAATAAAAGAAGTTTGCAAAGATTTCAAAGGCTTGCAACAGACTTAAAGACTTAATGCTTCTACCACAGATAGAAATCAGTTTTCAGAATCAAAGGGAATAGATCCAATTTTTGCTGTCAGAAATCATATGCACTTTTTTTCATCAAACTCCCGAAGAAGTGCGGATTACAAACCAAAACCATGTCATTTCACACAACCACATCATTTGACGAATAACAGCAAGTTCAACACACATAATTATTGATACTGATTAGTTTGTTTTCCAGTTTGACTTCTGTAGGATATCTTTATCGCTTTTCAATCAGCGATTACACTACTGTGTTGTCTTTTATGATAAGAAGATATCTTTCGCTAACTGTTATTTGTCTTTGCTTATCAACCAGAAAGTTCGGAGGTATAACAACAGATAAGAAATTGATCCCTCTGCTCGTAAACATGTTACTTGAGATCTCTATTGCAATCAAATATCAAATTCAATGATGCTGAATAAAGAATTCAATAAACAGTGATGCATATAAAGAAGAGTTCTAGTCATCACTTGAATATAGTATTGTCTACTGTTCTGATATTAATCTGCAAAGTTTATATCATTTCAATAGGAATAATAAATCTGCAAATCTTTTTTTGACATCAATGACAAACCAGTAAACAATGTCTAACAAGAACAATATTCAAATCATTTCGCGAGAAGCACCCACTAAGGCTTGCTGGAATCAAAAGTTGCTAACTGTTTTGGAAAATGCTAACCCCTTTTACATCTATTACATGCATATTTATGAGATAGGCACTTGGCCATCATGGCGGTGATCTTGAGTAAAAAAGGCTGACTGGATGTCTCCACCGCAATTGCATGGGAATCAGAAACATGCAGCATTAGTCATCGTTGAGACTTACAGTTACTCCCCTTTTAAATTGGCATGAATCGGTTGATTGCTGAAAAATGTTCAATCAATGGCGCCAGTTATATTTGTTGCCAGAAATTCCTACGCCCCAAAGAAGTATGTTGTTGACTCATGGCTCTTTCTTTCTCCTTCGCCATGACCCCACTCGTTGACTACTTTGAAATCTTGGACCAAATGTGCGGCATCTAGATGTGTACCTTCACCTACGATTCCCCAAAACATTGCACCTGAATGACGCGTGGATCATATGAGGCAATGCTTTAGAAAACCAACGACATTACTTTTAATTTCAAAAAACTCACACTGTGATGCTTGTTCTATCAACCAATGGCGCAACAAGAGAGACTCGATAATTCTTTGTAAGAAGAATGTACATGAAGGTGACATGTGTCCCTTGCGTTTATGATCAGCCTACAAAACCCTTCTTGCTTCCATCTGTTTGGGTCTGTGTTGTTGCTTTTGCTAGCTCTTTTAGCACTAAAGGGTAGCTATGATAATATAGTTCTTAGCTACATTGCTTTCCAATTGATTCTCTTGAATGTTTTGTGTCCTCCCTTGTTAGATTTCCACTTCCAGTATTGAATATGGGTTCCACATTTTGTGTTAAATGTAGCCATAAATTTGAAACCTTTCACTTGTACTCAATTTGGGGGATAATTGTTATTAAGCAGGAACAATTTGTTATCCTTGGCAGTAGTCTGAAACGAGTTCTAAACATGATCGAACTTGTAACATGGTAGTGCTTTTTTGTAATGGTCAAGAGTTAGCAAATTTGGCTGGGTAGGACGGATGGGGATCTTGTGTGTGGTGACATAGGAAGGCATAGAATTTTTAGCTTGAAAAATCAATCCCTTTAGTCAATTGAGCTAGTCAAGAGATTAAGCAATCTCTTTTGTGTGTTTGAAATTCTTTGCTTTAGGTGTTCGTCTGTCACCCTTTCGAGATTTGCTTTAGTCCTTGTCATACTATTTAGTTATCCAATGTTAGACCTGAGTTTTGCAACTGATTTTGAGCTGTGATATGATGGTTAACTTGAAGGCTGGGCAGAACAGTTTTTTGAAAGTAACTTTTTACATTCCAAATAATGGATTGCACCTATTGAATATTGTTAATACTTATAACTATAGCTAAAGACATTCAATACCATATTGAAAATTTATTATTCAATACCAGAGTAAACGTTTTTAAGTTAAATAAGCCAGAAAAGCTGTGCATTATATTAAATATTTTTGCAGGTGTTCTCACTTCTGTAATATTAAAAATTATGAGTTTCCTTTAATGTGATCTGGGCTTCAGAGTTCTGTTATTTTGCAGTAACTAGTTTATTAATTATGTTAAGTTCAGCAACTGTCCGATCTTTCGTGGCATTTGTATGAATGGAAACTAAGACATATAGGTGCATAGCATTTCTTTGATTGTAATGGGCTATGGCAATCACAACATTGCTTTTTTACCACAATTTTCAAGTTCTAATTTTGTAGTGGATTGCAATGATTGATTAACTCTGTTATGTGCAGCATCATGTTTTCATTCAAATCTTCTATTCTTATAAATTATTATCTTTTATGTTTCAGTGAATGACATGCAAATTTTAACAAATCTTGTGCTAAATTAGTTTTCATGGTCTTAGATTTTTCTTTGTATCTAACATAAACCTTTGACTTGGAAACCTTAATGTCTTTATTTTTCATAAGTTAAAGCATAGGAATACCTGATTCTTTGGTAACATAATTAGGGTTTCCTACAGTGAATCAGATCAAATCCTATACATGCCTTTCTGAAAGAGTCCTAGTCTCTCAACTATCTTGAAAGACATTTAGTATATGAAATGAAAAAGATTAGGTCTGACTTTGTTTCTGGTGTAATATAAACCAAAGTTTCCAGTGCACCCTTGAGGACCTTTTCTGGCTCTTAAATTTTTAATGAAACTGCAACTTTTAACATATTAGCTAATATTTTGGTAAGAAGTCAGTCTCCAGACAGGACAGTCTAGGATAGTTTTTGGTTTTGAAGGTTTTATGGTATAAATTCATACAAGCATTTGGGAAAACATAATATTCTTCATGTACTTTAAACAATCAAGAGATCGACACCTCTTTGCAGACCCTTCTGAACACTAATTTTCAGCAATTTCTTTTAACTAATCTAGGGGACATTTTAGAGGAAATCATAGGCCTGCACATGCTCATTGAGGAAAAAGATATACACATTCCCTACTTGGGAAACGTAATTGCCAGGCTCCTCTTGTGTGTGCTGAAGCAAACAGAAAAAATAGAAGCAATGAATGAATGGGTTGATAAGTTGAAAAAGGTTGTAATTCAGTGTGAAAAGTTACTGGATACAGGTAATGGAATGCTTTTTTCCGACTCTGAAAAATATAGATTGCAGATATTGTCAAAGATTACACTGAACATGCTCCCAAGCTAAAGGATTTGCTACTCAGTCTAAAAGCTTCATTGAAGCCAATGTAAGAGGACTCTGGTCCAAGATGCTCTTCAAGCCTCACATCTCCTCTTATACTGCTTAGCAGCTCAACAAATTCTTTGAGGGAAGCAGTCCTTTCCCTTCGTAATTAATCTTGCTTTCAATATACTGCACCAGAATGCTTTGTTAAGTGAAACATAGTTGAATTTAATGCTTATCCTAGAAAATTAATAAATGCTACAATAAAACTCAGATTTTTGCTTCTTTACATAACCCCAACTTACATATGCTGAACACATTTTTGTCATGCCCATGGGCCATATGTAACACTCATTGATGGTGATTATCCTTAACTTATCTTCTATATTTCAGATTGTCCATTTTGTTAAAAGTGTTTCTCTTGTAGACCTTACTGTTTACTATAAAATTATTTTCATCTTTTTAAAAATATTAGCTTGTGCAGATTGGTCATCCTTGATTTTTTTTGTTTATTTATTTCAGACATGTATTGTCTGCATATTGTGAGGTTGCTTTAATTATGTTGTTTTCTTCACAGGAAGTGAGGCCTTTCTTGTCAAGTGCTTATGAAGCTTTTATCAAGGAACCCAATCTATTAAGCATCCTTCGTTCTTTGAAGGACAACACAGTATATGCAAAAGCAGATAATGCCTTAGTGGATAATGGACAAGGAAATGATGCCTTAGTTGATAATCAAGAAGAAACTGTTCCTTCTTTGATAGAATTGGGAAAGTTGTGGCAGGCTCCGCTTTTTGAAATATCATTCCATAGCCAAGAGAGAGAAGAATCAGTGCAAGGTAATATTTTAGTTTACTAAGATGTTCATTGTTACCTTGACATTTTCTGACTTGTAGGAGATATTATTGAACTTCCTTCAATCTAGAAATTTCAAATTTGTGTCCTACCTTTTTAGCTCACTTCTCAGTAATGTCAGCCCTTTGTCTATTCCAATCTTTTTATGTTCACTTAACGAAATTGTTTGTTTGTGTCATATATATAAAAACATAATAATCTCATTGAAGGTACACTTGTATGCACGTGAATCATGCTTTTATATTACATCATAAAGCATAGGTGTAGTTTAAAGAATACTACAGATGATATTTTAGCGGTTACACGAACCATTCCTTGACACTTGCAAGGAGAGTTGAAATAAAAGATTGCATATACATCTAGAGATTTGACACTTTCTTAATATATTCATTCTAGCAATGATTGAGCAGTTAAATATTTTGGGAAAACCTCAGTTGCTCCGTGTTGTAGAAGTGAATTCTAGAACATGTTTACACCCTATACTGCTGGAATGTATATGGATTGCTTATGGCTTTAGTCCTTCTAGTTCTGGTAAACTAGACAAGCTTTGTTGGTCTTCCAGACTTACACAGATATCTTCAGTCTACCTGCAGCAACCAGAGTCTGATGAATATGTAGCCAATGAAGTTTAAGCTCTTTGAATGCTACCTGTGCATTTCAAATGGTTTGGCATCATTTTGAAACCTGCATTTTCTTTCTAGTCGTGACAATAATAGGGGATACACCAGGGATTACAACAAGGTTTGTTTTAATGATGAAAAAGGATTGACATAACTTCGTCAGTAGTTTTGCTAAGTGGGCCCCTGGTCTTCAAATTGAATTTGAAATAGAGAAGCTTGAAGAATCAGATAAAAAATTTCTCTACTTTTTATTCAAGACTCAAGACAAGTGTTGCATTATTGGTTCCTAAGGTCCCTGCATAACAGACTTTTCTTCCTAGCCAAAACCCAACCTGCAGTCCTGTTGACCCCAAGAGAATGGTATAATTCATATGCGACTCTTAACTGAGTTGCATTGATTAGAGATCATTAAATTCCCAAATCAATTCTCTAACATTATTTTGGCTCATATAATGCTGAATTTGGGTAGGATGAGTTGTCAACTCCCTTGGAAAACATCCATTTTATTTTTCCTTCAATGCAATAAGATTCTAGAGGATATCTTAAGGCAAGGATCTATCCCCTCTTGAAACCTACGAGGAGATGACTAATAACTTCTCAAATCATCCTAATACATCTAAGATTATGCTTGGAGATATTAAGGAACTCAAGCTAAATTTTTTTTTTCGATGCGTAATAATGAGGAATTCCCTTCTCCAAGGTTGGACATACATAATAGTTCTCTTAATCTTCTGATAATTGGGATAATTTTGTCTCTCCATACCTGACCATTGTCAAATAACAATTATAAATCCATGTCAAATTACATCCTTCCAATGTAAATTGCTTTACTATGGCATTTATGGAAGTTAAAACAATATAAATACATTGTATTTTTGCAAAGAAGTGTTATATTTTACCTATGCATAAAATATGGCTTGGATTGGGTAGATAGGGAAATTCATTAGTATCTTGCTTGTGAAGACTATTAAGTTGCAATCTACAGGGTAGCTTGGCAACAATTATTAAGATACCTTGGCATTTAAGCATATATTCTTGCCCATACACTCTTTACTGAGCCATAGAAGGTATAATAATTTCTTCTTACTTAGACCTAAAAGTTATTTAAGTTTATTGAGCCTTTGAAGGCATATAAACAAAATGTACTATAGAAATATATGTGCTTTAGCTTTATTGTGACGCTGGATGTGAATATCACACCTTCATTTTTTGATTAATTCCTTTGTCAATTATATCACACAACTGAAGGCGGATTTTTCTCTCTTACATGGGAGTTTTGGAATGGGGTGATGGGTATTAGGGACCCCAGCCTTGGACCAAAATCTGGGTATGGCTGCTGACAGTATAGATTTTAATTTTTTATTAGTATTGTACTATTAAACTAATTAAAAATAATATTATATTTGACATAAATATAAGTCTCCTCCACAACTCAAATGCTTTCTTTAACGCCAAATCCAATTTTTTTCTGATGAAATCTTTTTTTTAGAGAAGTAACAGTGATGCTGGGGAAACTGGTAACAATGAAAATTTGATAACATTGATAACCACCCCAGCCTCACTGCTTCCTCCACTCTCTGCTAAGCCCAAGGTGTTTGTGACAACACTTTCATTTGGATGTCAAGATGGTGTCAGCCAAAGAGACTTTGGATCCCTAGAGGCATATGCAGGTGGCTATTACACATTCAAGCATCTAGACTATGGAAACAGCTGATGGAAGAAAACAAACAAGGCATAGAAGCCAAAGGAATTCAATGAACAGATTCAGGCTATTCACATCCCCCCTCTGAGCTCATTGGAGGGAGAACAGATCATTGATGGTCTATCAAATTAGTAAATGTTTGGTTAGGAACTTCCTGAAGTTAAGATAAGAGAGTGTGCATAAAACAAAACAAAAAAACAGTTGTTTCCATGGTCTATTTTTCTGTGAGTACCATGTAACTATTCCTTTTTCTTCCAAGGTCAAACCATTTGTAGATGCCATCATGTTATCTGCTTGTTCAAAGCTTTGACACAAATCAAATATTTTTCATGACATAGAGAAATTATGTTCAGCATGGGGAATTCCCAGAGACATTAGGGAGCAGCCCCGTAGTCCTATGCAGAAGGGGATGACCCCTGCTTTGTTTCCCATGCAGTCAGTGGGAACACTGATTTTTTAAAACATTTCCTTCCTTTTCTGGGTTGAGGCCCTTGATCAAAATTTTTGTACTTCCAAGACAAGTCCCTTATGTATTATGCATGTTAAATGAGACTTTTGGATGTGTGCAAATAGTTTCAGTCCTGGAAAAGCAAGATGAATTGGTTCTATGACCAAGAAAATCAAGGTTGCACGGAGACGGGGGTACTTGGGTACTTTGGGGATGGGGATGGGTACGAATATTTTTTCAAAATAGGAGATGGGGGTACTTTGGGTACATCTATTTTTTTTATATATAATTTAATATTTTATAGAAAATCTGAAAATATAATGACATTGAGTTTTTAAACAAGAACAGTGATAACGTTTACTGTCAAACATTAACTTTGAAGATTAAGTACACAAATTGAAATGTCATACGATCATTGTATCAAAGTTTCAAACTGATTAGTTATTACATATTAAAATAAGCTTGATAAACGGCAAGCTGATACGCAAACAAAAAACTGAAACAAAAATCAGAAATCTTAATCAATGTCCTTCGCTATGATGCTCTCCACTGAGTACCCCACTAAGAACCCGGTACTTGGGTATGCGTACTAGTACTCGGTACACATCTGCAGGGTATGGGTTGTAGACCTTATGGCAAGACATATTGTCAATTAGTGTCAAAACACTTAGTCATTCAGTGTTACCCGAGTATACAGTGTCGCCCAAGTGATCAGCATCACCCGAGTGTTTAGTATTGCCCGAGTGACAGTTTATCACCCGAGTAGTCTTTTGGACCCGAGTGACAGTTTGAAGCCGACTTTGCATATATTGTTAAATATATATTTGTTTATTGCAAGCTGACTTACAAAGTTATTTGTTGGATAAAGATATATATGTAAGATAGTTTGTTTATCCAATTGTAATGGAGAAAAGTGTATATAGTATGAATGTATAATCAGAAGATGATATGATTATGCGAATGATAGTTTGAGTTAAGTGAAGAAGTGATCAGGACAGCAGAGACTTATCTATCACATTCAGGTGATCAATTATATTTCAAAGGATCTTATTCAGCAATCACAGTTGCATAGAGAAGATCATCAACTGGTTCATTCTCACAGGTGGATCAGCAAAATCCTTTAACAAGGTGGACCTAACAGTCCTTTCTTTAAATCTCTTAACTGAGCTGCATTACTTATTGTATTGTACAAAATCCTTTAACAAGGTGGACCCAACAGTCCTTTCTATGCTCCTAACAGGGCAGACCATTAGAAGTGGTCATTGTAAGCTTTAACAGGCTAAATTTATACTGCAGTACTAAATCTTGTGGGTATCATCCCCACCCCAGTTTTACTTTCTTTTGGAAGGTTTCTAGGTTAACAAATATTGTGTTATGTGTTGTATCTGACTCTTTACTTTCAAGTTATATGCATGCAAACAAATAAGCTAATCTAATTGTGGACTAAAAGGATTAAGTTTTATTAATTCCTGATTCACCCCCCCTCTCAGTCATTGGGCACATCATATAATTCCAACAATTGGTATCAGGGCAGTGGTTCTCTTATCAGAAGTTTTACAGCTTGAGAAAAGATCAGAGGATATGGAAACATACAGGCTGGAGAAAGCCATTGAGAATGAAAAGATAGATCTTAAAGTGGCCATGGATCAGATCATAATACTTAAAGAGTAGCTCTCTCTTTCCCTAAAGAGAAGAAAATAACTAGCAGTACAGCTGAATGACAAGAACTATATAGAAGAAAGAATTAAGAAATTTGCAAAGACAGGAGCTCAGAAGAAGCTGATGCAGCCATTGAAGACTTGCTTGCAAAGAATCTCAATTTACATGAAGAAGTCAGAAAGTTAAAAAGAGAACAGGAAGTTCACTCAATCAGAATGTGTGAAGTCATGGAACTAAAGAACAAAGCAGAAGATGACAAAAATACAGCACGAGAAAAGACTGCTGAGTACAAGATTAGAAGAAAAAGAAAAAGAAATCCAGCACTTATCACTTCAGCAAGCTGATTTTGTAAGTCAACTCAACAATGCAACACAGGAAGTTGTCAACCTAAGAACAAAAAATGAAAGACTGCAGAATAATCTCAATACTGAAAAGCAAACACATGAAAGTATGGCGAATTCACAAACTAACATGGATCAGGCAACAAAACTGAGAAATCATGGACAGACTGGATTAGGATATATTGAACAAGGTGAATCCTCACAACAAGGAGCTCAAAGGAACAACAGACCTTAATGCAATCACTGTGGCAAGACAGGGCATACATCAAACAAATGCTGGAGCAATGGAAGGTCAAAATTTAATGGTAAATGCTACAGCTGCAACAAACATGGACATAGAGCGAGTGAATGCAAAGAGAAACCTAAGTTTGAAGGGAAATGCTACAAATGCAACAAACAAGGTCATAAATCTTCCGAGTGTAGAACTAAGAATTGGAATCCTGCTGAACAATTAGCCAAGGGAATTTTTGGTTGGGATTACAACACCTGGTACAGATGTTGTCACTGTGGTGAATATGGACACATTGGTGCAAATTGTGTGAAGACTCACTTCAGAAAAAGAGATCCTACTAAGAGATGCTATGTATGTAAACAACTCGGTCATCTGAGTAAGAGTTGTATGAACAAAGAAATGGTTGATACTGGTTTTGAGAATGGTAAAACCAAAGTCTCGGAAATCAGAGCTCAGATGAGCAAGCAATGGGTAAGGAAATCATCAGACAATTCAGATCAAAGCAATGAAGGATCTAATGACACCCTAAACAGCGAGATGGGTGGATCCATCATTACAGAATAAGAAAGCAAGGAGATGATTGGAACTGTGCAATAACAAGCCATCCTACATCAGTTCCAGGCAAGCAATATAGTCCATATCTGCATATTGATGCATGAGGACATATTGTAGTTCAACCCGAGTCAGAATGTTGATTACACCCGAGTCACTCTAGCTCACCCGAGCTGAGTCGGGCAGTGTTGATAACTGGAAAATTAGTTTCACCCGAGCTTCCGAGTGAATCTTGGAGAAGAACCCGAGTTACGCCAGCTACTATGTACGAAGCATTTAATGAAATACCCTAACGGTTGAAAAACTCTTATATATGAAGGATTGTGAAGAGTATTGTTTACAAAGCTTTCAGTTTACTAGTCAATTTAGAGCCTTAGCAATTCTGTGTGAATTCGTGATTGAAAGCGGAGTTTGATTATTTCGTTCAAGCAATATGGCATCCACTTCCAGCAACAAGGTCAAGAAAGGTTCGGAGATGCTAGTAAGGAATACAATTTGTGATCCTCCCTTGTTTAAGCTTCATCCGGCAGTTGCATAGGAAATAGACCCAATGGGAGCTCATTCCCTAATCCCTCCGAGAGTGTTACTAGTCAATGACATTCACAGCTTCTATCATTGCAACATACAGGAGCTTGCAACCAGTGAGATGAATCAAACATATGAGAAGTTATGCACAGACGGGAAACTGAAGCCCGAGCATAAACACCTCGAAACCAAGGGTTTGACACATATCATGCATATGCCGAGGGACTTCCAGACAAAGTGGATGAGATATGTTCTTAGTCATGTTCACGACATGCACTTATGGCTGGATCATCCTGTGAAGATCACCAAGCAGATAATTCACCGTGTTACCGGGTTCCCTATGCTAGACAAGCCAAAAGCTACCAAAACCCTAAACAGGGATGAACTAGCAGGGTTAACTCTTGCCGAGTGGGACGGCAGAGGAATGAGACTCAACGGAGTAACAAACATGGAGATGAAATTTGGCATTCATGTGATAGCACACAAGATTTACAGCTCAAGCAGACCCAACAGTGTTGCATGCGAAGCTATTGACCTAGCCTACAAAGTTGTCAAGAAAATTCTGGTATTTGACCTAGCAGAATTGCAACTCACTCAGTTGAGAAAGAACACAAAGAGCATCCGAGTATCAAAATCCAATTCATGTAAGTTTTGTTCTCATCTAATCTGCATACTATTTTATGTTGAGAAGTTCTTTCCCTCCAAAGGAACAATAGTATGGAAAAAGGATAGACCAATCATTCATCAAATTAATGATTTCATAGCGGAGATGGGAGATAATTTTGATAGTATCATGGATGGATACTTTGAAAGTTTCAAACATAAAATGCAGAGTAGATATAGGATTCCCAAACAACTAGTTGAGAAGTACAAAGAAGAAATCTGTTTTCTAGTTGATTGTGACAAAGTGTATATACAAGCAGTAAAGCCTGGGGTTGCATGGGTACAACCCTTGCCATATGAAGTTAATAATGAGGACACTAAAGATATCATAGAGGCTATTGTGAATGAACTTGTCAATCCAAAGGCACCCTACTTTGGAACCTATGAGGAAGCTAAGAGCATAATATCTCTGGAAATTGAGATTCCTAAGATCTTGAAGAGAGGAAGAAAGAGACTTGATACATTCAAGAAGAAGTATGGCAAGACCTCCGACTCTCCTTCAATATCTGAGAGCAAAGAGGAAACAGTTAAAACAGAGGAAATTGAGGAGATTGAATTTGACAAGGAAGAAACTGATGTTAATCCTCCACAGAAGAAGAGGAAGACAACACCTAAACAGAAGAAAGAAAAAGGCACTACTCTTGTTGTCACGCTGAGAAGATCTAGGAGAAAGCTTATACTAAGTGATGAAGAGGATGAAGATGAAGAAGATACTGCGGTCTTCACAAAACCCACACCCACACTTGATCAAAAGATCAAAGACCTTAAGGAAGAAAGAGCCATGAGTTCTTTGAAATCACTGAAGTATGCTTCTAGGACAGAAGAAGAGAAGAAGAAAATTGAGCAAGTAGTGGTGGAGATGGCAAAGTGGAAATATGACCCTTCCGAGTTGAAGAGTTATATGACAGAAGACTTATTTAAGGCAGTCTCTATTCCCTGGAAGAATGCAGTACAAATTGAAAGGGATATAAAAGAAGAGACATTGAAGCAGGTCATGCTTGCAATGAAAGGCAAAGAAGTGAAGGAGGCCTTAAGCAAATATGAGAATAATCACACCCCCAGATTCAGGGCATTTCAAATATTGAACAAAAATATAGAAGTAGCTCAGCGTGCCACATTAGTGTGGAAATCAATATTTGGGATTGTAGAAAGCAATGTGAAGGAAGAAGTACCGAGTACAGACCCTCCAGCACAAGGAAATGATGACCCTCTACCCGAGGTACAAACTATTGAGAGTCCAACGCAGAGCAGATTGCAGTTGAGGTAATGGCATCACTACCCCAATCTCCCATACATAGTATAGTGACTCTGAGCAAAGACAAAGTTGCAGAATCTACATCAGAACAGACAAAACCCGAGCAACAGGCTCCTCTTACTACTGAGACATGCACACCCGAGTCAATGAAAGGAAAGGTAGACATTTCTACTTTTGATTCATCAGTTAGTATTGATCCAGCAATTGGTAATACAAAGGTTAATGACCTAATTGGATTGAATACTGATACTAAGGATAAGGCAGATAAAGGTAAGGAAATTGTTCCTTCACCGAGTACTAAATCAGAAGCAACAATAACTGATGAGATAGATTTGGATAAAGAGATTGTGATTCCTAATTGGGATCTATCCAATCTGTCTGTAGAACAAATGGATATCTTGGGAGAACTATTAGAGAAGAGGGCCTCACAGCAGAAACTCAGAAAGGAAAGACAAAGGAACAAAGTACTCGAAGATGTAAAAGGCATATTTGTAGATGCTTTGCAGATTGAAGTCAATGAAAGTGACTCAATAATGGACCAACTTGTTGACATTGTCCACAAGTTCAACACAGACATGAATGGTCAGGAGAAGTTACTTGAGAAGGCAGAGAAGAAATTCGAAAACAAGGTTCTAGAGAGCATTGCAAAGAAGATTGCAATTGACCAAGTGCAGCTTACACAGATTATCAACACTCTAGAAACCACTATGAAAAATGTGGTAGAATTATTTGTAAAGTTGAGTGACTCCTCCAACTTTACCACGGAAATCAAGAACAAGATGGTGAAGATAGATGCTGACTTGAAGGAAAGTGCAAGGCAGTTAGCACTTGACCCGAGCACCAGTTCTGCTCACTTCAAGAAAGTAAAATATCTTACTGATTTACAAGCTGAAGTGTTGAGAGAAGAAGCAAGAATCAGAGAATCTCTTACAACCATCCAGAGCCAACTTCTACCACATATGGATGGAATGCAGAAACGTATAACACATGCTAAAAATCTCATCCATGAAAACAACTTCTCAGTTGCAGAGTTGATGATAGAGCTATCTGCAGAACTGCAAGTTGAATTGCACATCTTGAACGTGCTACAGGATAATTGGGACAACTCTTTGTCTCAAATTTTAAAGGTACATAGTGATTTTCTATCCTACTTCGGGATAACCCTGTAGATGACATTCCTTTTTGGCATTCTTGTCAAAAACAAGGGGGAAATATCATTGTATAAGAGGGAGATGTCATTGTAAATATCACTTGTACAGAGACTAATATGTTACAATAACAATTTTGAAAAATACAAAAATAGAGTCAGTCAGATCCGAGCAGCAGAGCATGTGTCAAAACCCGAGCAATCCGTAAGGGGGAGTTTTGACATATCAGATACAGAGTTTAATGATAATTGTTTTTGTCACTAATGCCAAAGGGGGAGACTGTAGACCTTATGGCAAGACATTGTCAATTAGTGTCAAAACACTTAGTCATTCAGTGTTACCCGAGTATACAGTGTCGCCCGAGTGATCAGCATCACCCGAGTGTTCAATATCGCCCGAGTGACAGTTTATCACCCGAGTAGTCTTTTGGACCCGAGTGACAGTTTGAAGCCGACTTTGCATATATTGTTAAATATATATTTGTTTATTGCAAGCCGACTTACAAAGTTATTTGTTGGATAAAGATATATATGTAAGATAGTTTGTTTATCCAATTGTAATGGAGAAAAATGTATATAGTATGAATGTATAATCAGAAGGTGATATGATTATGCGATTGGCAGTTTGAGTTAAGTGAAGAAGTGATCAGGACAGCAGAGACTTATCTATCACATTCAGGTGATCAGTTATATTTCAAAGGATCTTATTCAACAATCACAGTTGCACAGAGCAGATCATCAACTGGTTCATTCTCACAGGTGGATCAACAAAATCCTTTAACAAGGTGGACCTAACAGTCCTTTCTTTAAATCTCTTAACCGAGTTGCATTACTTATTGTATTGTACAAAATCCTTTAACAAGGTGGACCTAACAGTCCTTTCTATGCTCCTAACAGGGCAGACCATTAGAAGTGGTCATTGTAAGCTTTAACAGTCTAAATTTATACTGCAGTACTAAATCTTGTGGGTATCATCCCCACCCCAGTTTTACTTTCTTTTGGAAGGTTTCTGGGTAACCAAATATTGTGTTATGTGTTGTATCCGACTCTTTACTTTCAAGTTATATGCATGCAAACAAATAAGCTAATCTAATTGTGGACTAAAAGGATTAAGTTTTATTGATTCCTGATTCACCCCCCCCCCCTCTCAGTCATTGGGCACATCATATAATTCCAACATGGGTATGAGTACCCATGCAACTATGAATAAAATTAATGGAACCCAATGATTAGATGTGTCATATGATGTTGGAAATTATGATGCCTACCCTTTGGATTATAGAAAGCAACTAGAGGGCAAAGAAGCCAAATAGAAGTCAATATTTTGTAGTTCATATTTGTAAATGTTTGCATACAGAGAGTTTTTGGAACATTAAACCATATGGCTAAACAACCTTAAGAGTTAACGAGGACGCAATTTTGTGCTTTGTTGAGATACTTAGTTATAATCTATATGCTACCCCAGGTTTCCGGGATGGGGGGACGTGGGGATGGGGAAATGGGTTTCCGGGACGGATTTTGTTTTCTCGGAGTAGGGGACGGCAGTGGGAACAGCTCTATAAAAAATAGGGAAAATTTAAAATATATAGGGAAATTTAAAATATTCATATAAAAACATGGATAACGCATGCTTATATAAATTATAGAACCTTAACATATAATGTTTGTGTTAAATATTTTAACTTAAGACTTCACATGAGAGTGGAAATCAAACGAATTGTCAAAATTGAAACATTAATTTATGGGACAGCCAAAGGAAAGGTTTCCGGAAGTTTCCGAGTTTCCGGAACGTCCTGGAAACATGGACGAGTCAATTTTTGCCGGAAACGTGTCCCCGGGTAACATAGGTTCTAATGCACTAAGTATTGAAGTTATATTGTAATATTTAGCTTATAATGGTAATTAAAGTAGTTTAGTTAATAACTTTCTATTCTGTTAGTTATTTAGTACTTAGTAACATTCTAGTATGTCTTCAGTTGTTGACCTTTTCCATTTTGGAAAAATCTACTATAATTGCTTATATAAGAAGTATTCCTCTCCTTTGTTTAATGGAACAATCAATTATCATTTCATGGTATCAAAGCATAGGTTCTTTTTTTGGTGAATCTATTAATAATAAAATTCACGGTCTTTACCTATAAATTTTGTGAAATTTCTACAAGTTTTTTGGATAGATTTTTTAATAAAAAAATCATGGATTTTCATCTTTAGAAAATCTCAGAGTTTTTGATTGGTTTTCCTGACAAAAATTGATTTTTTGGATGATTTTTTTTACCGTAATTGTGGGTTTCTACCATTTTTTTATCGATTTTTCCCAAATAAAATTAAGGGTGTGCAACACAGTGAGGGTTTTCATTTTTTGATAATTTTTTTTCCAAGAAAATCGTGGTTTCTAGCATTGTGACCATCTTCTTGCCCGTGAGGATTTCTGCTAGCATGAAGAAGGGTTCATTCAACACTGTTTGTTTTTGGCAATTTATTTTAAAATTGGTGTGTGCTTTTTGCTCAGTTACACCTTGGGTTTCTAAGGTGATTGATGTCTTTTGCAAAAGTATTGAGTTTTTACACGATTTTTTTACAAAATTGCAAAGTTACCGATTCGGGTGCGGATGCGGATGCGGATGTGGGTGCGAGAATTGGATCCGTGGATGCGCGAATTTTTTTGGGGGGGTTTTGGATGCATTTATATATATACATACATATATGTTTTTAAATATATATTATTTTATGTCAAGTTTTATTTTAAAAACTAAAACAGTAACAAAAAGAAAAGAACAAACGATATAATTATGAACAAATCGCTGCGATATTCTGTGAAACTCGGTGATTTTTGCTAGTCTTCGGTGTTTTTTTGGTGCCTTCAGCACAGTCGGCAAAGATTTGTTCTTTTTCCCACCTAGCGCCCGATATTTGTTTTTTTGGCAATATTCACTGCCGCGTTTTTGGAGTTTTCTGGCCACGTCCAGCTTCGCTCAGGGGTCCGTTCGACGTTTTCTACAAACAAAGACTTCTTTTTTTTCTAGTCTCCCACGTTTTTCAGGCCAACCCAGTTATTTCCAAGCTCCTGCAACTTACTTGGTCCACGTCTTCTGTGTCAAAAACGCCACCTTAGCAGCAGGAGAGTTTTTTTTTGTCGTGGGGGTAAATGATGCGCTCGCGGGGGGAAATGACCTGCGAGTTTTCCAACCGATAATCCAATAGTATGCGCTCCCTGTGCTCACCGACTCCGCATCCACACAAGCATCTGGTTTCGGATTCATCTAGGCCTTAGACCTGCGCACCGGTAACTAAGCAAAGTTGTGTATGGTTGTTTTTCTCCAAAGCAATGGAGGGTTTTTGACTTGGTGTTTTGATATTTTTTGGCAAAATTGTGGACTTTTAGAAATGTGAAGGTTTAGAGCGATTTGTTTCCAGAAAATCATGGGTATTTAGAATTTTTGGACGATTTTTTAAACAAGTTGTGGGTTTCAGAATTTTTTTCCGATTTTTTATCAACAAAAATCAAAGGTATTAGAGAAGCTGATTTTAATCTTGTTTTTTGTGTCTTAAGATAGCGGGAGAGATGGCTTTGTTACCCAACGTTATGTTGGAAGGCAACTAGCGCATACTCACCATTTTCATGTCTCATGATCTTGCATTGGCTGCAAAGAGTTCATCTATCAATGCTTTTTGACACAAATTTGTAAAATTTTGGGACAAACTTGGTGTAGTTAGTAGAATGACCATTAAGGAAGGGTATTAAAGTAATATTGTAATATTTATCTTACGATGGTCATTTAAGTAGTTTAGTTAGTAACTTTCTATTTTGTAAGCTAGTTAGTTAGTACTTAGTAACTTTCTATTCTATATTTAGTTCTTGATCATTTTTGTTGTGCAAAGATCTTTTGTGATTGCTTATGTAAGGAGTATTCCTCTACTTTGTTTAACACAGTAATTAATTATCATTTCACTAAGACAATATGGTCAAATGTTGAAGTGTGAGGATTCGTTAAATGTCGTGAGATTATGTGCAACTAGAGAGCAAGTTAGAGAGGTACAACAGTGGCAATAAAAATATAAAATTTTGTCATAAGTTGTTTCTGAATTGAGAAAGTTACACTCAATGAAGTTGATATGAGGAATATGGACCGGCTCTGGAGGGTCTTGTTAAATAATAGAAACCTTCTTGCACAAAATATTATTTAATGGAATGTAATATTAATGGTCCTCTGTTTTAATTGGGTAATTGTTATTAATATGTTATGAATCCTCTTTCACAATTTGTATTTATCTACGAATCCATCATAGACAAGGGGACAATGGTGCCGATCAAGTTTATTGTCTTCCAGCTAGATGAGTTTCATTTTTTATGTGTTTGTTTATAGGGATGATTGTCTGTATTGCAGCTAAGGTCCTATGTACCATTTCATTATTTTACATCTCTGGTTTTTGTTTTTAGCAATTAGGGTAAAATTTGTTCTTGACAAGGTCATTTGAATTTATAACATGCATGCATGCATGCATACATGAGGTTGGTGTCTGTATTTGGTACCATTTGCCTGTTTCTTGCTTATTATTACTCCTATGAAGAATATCGCAGTGTATGCATACCACTTGTTTAACTGTGCAAATGATACACACTTAGTGCACATAATCAGAATGCTAAGTTTGATGACTGTGCTTTAATTATTCAGGTGAGATTGCACTTAAAGAAGATAAAAATGCTACATGCTCACTTTTCAACACTCTAATTGAAAACAGGAGCAATGATGATGCAATTGCTGAATGTCTCAGCAGCTGCTATATATTACCAAGACATAGCTCCTTTATGATGGTATAGTAGTATTTCAGAATTAAAACTTTCTTTTAGTTTTAGAAAGAAAAGGTGGAAGATGAAACGCATGATGCGGTTCTCTGTTCCACCTTTTTTTAATTTAATGTCTCAATTTCATGTTTGTCACATCTACCAACTACTTTCCCTGATTGTATCTTTTTCCTCATACAATAAGGGAATCATTTTTCATGTGATTTGAAATTCATAAAGCCATACTGACACGATCTTTGGTCTATATTGTTGGCTGTTAACATGGTGGAAGTCTGACATGAATCAGATTCGTCGGCTTATTCCAGGTGAAGAATTTTAATTGCTCTTATTTTTCATAACATTTATTTATTGTCTTGTTCCTTCTGATACGGCTTTTTCACCTTTAAGATTAACTTCTCTGAAGCATCAATTCTTATGTCATTAGCTAGTTTCCTTGCAAAGGAAGGGGACAAATAATTTACAGAAGCCGTTTGAATGAGTATTTCTTTTTTCTTTGGGGAAAGACTATCCTAGCTTCAAATAAAATCGAAAATGCAATATTTGTGGCATTGTGCAGCTTATCCACATCATAGATTCAACCTTATACTTGTTGACCCACCTTGGGAGAACAGAAGTGTGCACCGGCGGTCAATGTATGTATTGTTTTCTCAAGTGTTTCAACCTTTTCATCTCTCTGGTTTGACTTTTGCAGCAGAATTTGATTTAACTGTTGTCTTGAATTGGAAACTGTACAGTGTGCAATACTGTGCATTCTGATACTTTTCAGATAATTTTTAGTACTCAAGCCTGATACATTTGCCAGTTGTATTTTGATTCTCATATATACATTCATTGCAGTCTCTTTTCTTAAAGGCACATGAACAGAAGCCTATGGCTATGATAAAATATTCAAGGTGTAAACTCTTACCTAAGCATCACTCCTTAAAAATTTATGACATCATTCCTGAATATAGAAGTTTAGAAAGAGTTGAAGGTGATCTACTCTATATGTAGCAACATGAAAACTAAAAAGTGTATTAACGAATTTAAGTGGATGCCGTAAGTGCCCAATTATGTCATAAATCTAGTAATAAAAATGGTACACAATAGTTTGGTGAAGAGATTGTACACAGACAAACCAACCCTAATGCGGTAAAAATGCAAACAGGATAAACTCAAATAATAAAAAAGAATTCATATTACACTTAAGGCCACAAGTTAGTTACTAAGTGCAACAAAGAAATACCAATCCTCTAAATATTTACTTGACATCAGCAAGGGAAGGTATTGTTTCATGGGCCTCCCGGCTTGATTACATCTTCGAAGCCTAACATGTCTTTGTTCTCGACTAACTTGGTTTTTATCAAGATGTTCATGAATATGTCTATGACCTTATGTTCAGCCCTATATTTGTCCAACCAAACAACACGATTTTGGATTAACTATCAAATGTATTGATGATAGACCCCAATATGCTTGGTGATGTGTGAAACACTAGATTCTTAGTGAATTGTATATCATTTCCTTGCATCTCAACATGGTAAGATACTCTTGTCAATGGCCTAACTCATTGAGGGAGATAGAAAAACTACCTTTCAATAGGTCTAGAAAAGGATGTCCTTGCCCCACTACAGAGGTAGGGGAGCTAGGGCCCCAACTATCTATAGTTGGTTGGTTTGACATATGGGGATCTCTAACTTCTTGTTGATCTCCCAATGATAAACAAGTGCTATTGTTCTCTCATTGTGGAAGTGATATTGAGATTTATAGGGTGCCCTACCCCTCTATCATGATGGAAGTGGCAAAGGAAACTGTATGGCTAAACCCCTAATAAACTATATTAGGGCTAAAAGAACTTAGTTTCAAGTAGAATCTATTGGAAGGCGCACATGGAACACAACTATATAGGATCTATGGTAGGTTAGGTAGAGAGCATAAGTGTACATCATCATAAAAAGATAGGGGTGCAATGCAAGCAATGACTATGCTATAGCTAGTAGTCCCCCATAGATATATAGGGGAGTAGAGGGATTGGGATCTCCGTATTGATCAAGGACGGCTATGGTTCTCTATATTCCCCATCTAGAGAGAGGGGGATTGGAGATAGGGCTCAGCCCTCTCTAGACCCTTTCATTAGCCTCTCTTTGTAGATTTTATGACAAGTAAGAGAATTAGACCAAGCCTTCTCTCAACCTTTCTCTATTTCAAAGATGGCGGTGAAAATTTTGTTAGAGCTGATTTTATAAAGATATGGAGAAGGATGGATAGATAGCACAAGATAGTCATACAATTGATTGTTTTGTAACCAATATGAGATGATTGTGATCAACATGCACACACATTGGGGCAATTGTTTAGCAGACATAAATTGGGTGCATAAACGAGACAAGTATGACCAGTCGTCCATAGACAATGATGATGGGTAACTAGTTGGTCAAGTGCCTCAAAGTTCCTGTAGTTGGCATACATTGCCTATTGTTATGTTTGATAATATTGGTAATCCGTTAATGTATTAATTGTCGTCAATGCATTAATTGTCGGTTGGTTGTCACTCTCGGGTAGTTGTAAGTGTTGGGTTGGTTGACGGTTGTGTCTCTCTCGGCAACCGTCGAGTCCTTTAAATATGTTGTGTACCACCTAGGAAGGGAGTAGGGTAGAGTTGGATGAATTGTAATCCTTGGCCGACCATCTCTGGTCTTCTTCTCCGTAATGAATTCATGAGCGAATAAAGATATATTTTACTCCTATATCTGGTATGCACTGCCATCTGTATTATTATTTCATGTATGTAATTTACCAGGTATCGTACTAAACAGTCCCGTACCCAGGCTAGGTATGGGGCACTCTCCTGCCTTGGTCCAACTAGATTTGATATGATCTTCTCTGATACAATCTCAGATCTGATCTTAACTGATCTGCTCTCAATTGTCCTGATTTGATTAATTAAGATCAGATCAAATCTATTTGGGTTCAGGCAGGAAAGTGGCCCATATCTAGTATAGATATGGGGCACTTTGAGGCACTTGACCAACTAGTGTACCCATTATTCAAAATACTAAATAATCCATGTAAAACAATAGTGAACATTATATATGAATTTTGATTTTTGTTGTTGGTACTTTTCACTGTGTGAATATTTTCAATACTCACAGCATAACTTCATAAAGGATACAAATATTTAACAAATATTCAGTAAAGAAGAAAAATATTTGGATGACGACTTTGAAATTGGGCTTTAATTAGGGAGAAAATGCATTTAGTATCTTTGGTAATTTCAGTTAGTCTAGGAAAGGAAGAAATTCTTCACGGGCAATGCATCATTTAAAATCAGTCATGTAGGATTATGCAATTGATCAACAAAATTAGTACAAGAAAAAATATGATTTCCTTGAAATTAACAGCACAACCCGTTTCATGTGCCAAACCTTAGGAATTGCTTTAGACAAGAAATGCATAAAATTTGAAATAGTTGCACAATGCATACACAAAAGTTTGTCTATGAAGGTGGTCAATCAGAAATCTTATTGGCTGAATATGGATTTCACAGTTCATTTAAAGAAGCCTATATTGTTCATACAAGTTGAGCTTATTGAGGCATTTCAGTGCCATATATCATTGTAGCATTATACTAAAAAATCCTTTGATTAATTCTGATTCCTGAGTAATACTGACCTGCTGCATTCGCTATACCATTCCATGAGTTTTTCAAAAACTATTTTTTTATGTACCATTTCTTGATTCATTTTACATTTAGAGACCCCCTGAAGAAAAAACAGGGTAAAGAGCTGACTTGACACTTTTGGAACAGGGTTAGTATTAGGATTTATTAATTTTTCTATAGATTTTACCTTGAAATTATATCTTCTCTAAGATTTTAAAGCACTTCGAGTTTTATTTTGTTTAAAATTTATACCAAAATGAGGGTTTAGGTAATAGAACACAAGGCTGCATCTTAGATGGTAGGTCATGCTTCATAACAAAACCACCCACTGTTTTAGTAAACATATGCTTTTTATATTAGCCCTCTTAGGTGAAAGTTAAATAGATTTATTAAAACTCCTGTTCAATTTTGTATGATGAATTTTTGTAATGCATAAGTCATTTTATGTAAACATTATATTTGACATGAAATAAATTTTTTTGTGTTTTTATAATCAGTACATTGTTATTTATTGCTCAATTCTTTGATGAGTTTTTCTTGTCTTAAATCCAGATAATTGAGCTTTTTTAATATTTCTCCGTGGCTGTGTCAGTGACGTTTAAATAGATTGCTATGATGCCATATACTGCACTGATCAGGCTCTGTAATTGTTGTATTCCATCTCTTTCTGCAGATATCCAACTTTGCCAAATAGATACTTATTTTCTATTCCTATGAGGCAATTGGCACATCCAGAAGGGGCACTTGTGGCTCTGTGGGTAACAAATAGAGAGAAATTGCGAATATTTGTTGAGAAGGATCTTTTTCCTGCATGGGGAATCACGTATGCTGCTACTTTGTATTGGTTGAAGGTTGTGTATATTCATAATAGCTCCTGTCATTTGCACACCATCTGCACAAATGAATGCTGATGTGCTTAGGAACTTAGAATAAATGAAATGAAATCCTGTTGTTCCTTGTAACTCTTGGAATTCATCGATCTGTCTTAATAGGTGAGAGAAGATGGGCACATGATCAGTGAGTTGGATCTGACTCACCATAAGCCTTACGAATGCATTCTTGTTGGTTATATTCATAAGCAGGTCAGATGGTGAAACATGAAATGAGGCTTTGGCAAAATTTTTAATAGATGTTTTCAAACACTATTTTGATAAACTAATTTTTACTAAGTCCTCTTTGCCACCTTCACAAGTCCAGTGAAAGTGATTGAATTGTCTTTGAGTTTGAGCAAATCTTTAGTAGGATTTGAGCTTTACAATATGCAGTTTTCCTCATGGCACAATTTTATAAGCATTTTATTTTGTTGACAAGCTAACATACAAGTTTTTCTCACAGGGAAATGATGTGGGCCACAAACTGATTGCAAAGATGCCTCTGGATAAGCTTGTTGTAATTAGTGTTCCTGGTGACCACTCCAGAAAGCCACCAATAGGAAGTATCCATTTTTCACAGGGATAAGCTTTGCTTAATTTTATTGCTCTGAATTTTTTCATTACATAAGTAATTCTAAGTTTTTCCACAGCTCCTCAAAACACACGGAAAATATCATGGTCGCTAAGATACATGATCATTTTCTTTCTTAAATGCATACAAATCCAAATATCATGGTCGCTAAGATACATGATCATTTTCTTTCTTAAATGCATACAAATCCAAATCTCATGTTTTCCTTCACTTGAACATAGACTTGCTTTCGGACTATGCACCAGGACCCAAACCTGTTAGGAGTCTAGAACTTTTTGCGAGGGAGTTATCCGCTGGATGGACTTCATGGGGGAATGAGCCTCTTTTTTTTCAACATTCGAGATATTTCTTGGATGCAAGGCTGTAGAGCATTGAATGATGATTTTATCTTTATCCCTGTAGTAAGCACAGGGGAAGAATTTGTTTTAGAGCCTGAGGTGAACATATCTTCATTTGCAAGACAAGAATATGGAAAATAAATTCACACAATTACCAGGAACTTGTAAAACACTAGTGTTTGTGTATAGATGGATCATTGTTCATGAAAATCAGGCACTTGTTTTGTTCATTTTTTCTTCTAAATTATACTTATCAAATTGAAAGAATCAGCAATATAATTAAAGACATGATATTTTCACTCCATAATATATATAAATTGTCAAATTGACAAGCAGTTAACAACAATAAAAGACATGATAGTTTAACAGTGCTTCTGAATGTAAATTGTGTAGAGATTTCTACTATCACCATTTCAAATGACACTATGTGATCCATCATCAGGAAGAGGATAACACTAATCACAGATTGCAGACGGTTCTCCATAAGGAGGGTAAAGGCCGTGGGATTAGAAACTAAGAAAAAAGAGGGAGGGTCATAAGGACTCTAAAGATAAGAAATATGATGAAAAATTAATATTATACCCAAAACAATGATATTTCTTAAAAACAATAATAAGCCCACTCTAAATTCAAGACTTTCCTAATGGTGTTGATGTTTTTGCGATTATAAATACTATAGATCCATAGACTCATGATGATGGGTAGAATCGAGGGACTAAAATTGGGGACGATGAGGGGACAATAAGCGGATGGTGGTGCTAGTATACATATGGTACTTGGAAACAATTGTATAAACTTATGTATAAGAATAACAAATGAAGTTTTCACAAATTAGTAAACTTAAAAACTACTAAACATTGAAGTTTAAATTGAACATTAACAATTTAATTTTGAATATTGAAAATGTATATTATATTCAAAATTTCACAATGATGATTATAGCAAGTATAATGATGATTACAAATGTTCAAAATAATAAAATGAAATAAAGTGAGACCTCTACTTATCCCCAAACTCATCATTGCTAGAATGGTTGGACTCCACATGGTCAATTGTTTGCCCGCTTGGGTAAACTTAGTATTGCACATACATAGTACAGAAAATATAAAAAACACAGAATATATCATAGAATAATAAATACTTTCATTAATCATTCCAGACTGGCAAGTACATTTATATCATAATGATCATACAATAATATCTCCCCTGTCCATCCTCCGAGAGGGTATATAAACTACCCGAAGGGCCACAACCGAAACGTCGTGACGTAACTATCTAACCTCTCGGTCACTAACGACCGAGGCTAACATAATACTTTATTAATATAATAACCTGTACATCCAAATATCCCGACAACATCAATATCCTCCAAACTATTACCAACTTTGCTTGTGTAATTGTAGCATCCTCATCACTCTATGTAGGTTCATCTGGCTCTTTAGCCATTCCAAGCTATATGAGAACGACATATAATGAGAGTACCAACTTTGCTTGTGTAATTGTAGCATCCTCATCACTCTATGTAGGTTCATCTGGCTCTTTAGCCATTCCAAGCTATATGAGAACAACATATAATGAGAGTAGTGTGTGCCACATTTAATAAGTACAAAACATATATAGAACAATGATTGGAGGATGGTCTTCACAAGATAGGAAGAATATATGTGGAGATCCATATGCATAAATTATCCTATTTTTACAATATTGTGTATCATGTACTGAATATATAGTTTGCTAGTAGACTTTTAATTCAGCTCATATCTAACCTATGATATTCTATCGCATTCTTATTCAAGCAGACAACTTGATAAGTAAAGATCTATTTTTCTATGATAAAATCATAAGAGGTCCGGGGAAGGCTAAAATGGTTTATAGTAACAAATGACTCAAACATATCAAACACGGACATTAAAAAATATCAAATGAGATTGTTTGAGTAGAAAAACGAGATTGTTTGAGTAGAAATATAGATAGATAGATAGATAGTTCTACATCAAGAGCCCTGGAAACCAATATTCTTTAAATATTTTTTTTAAATTTCTCTTTTGCCATCCAACCATGGGAGACACTTGAGTGACCCCAAGACGGTTGAAAGACTCTAGGGAGTCCTTGATTATATTGTGGATGTTCAAGCACCCTCGACATCCCAACAACATTTCTCGCATTTTGGCTAACGTGATGTCGTTTATTGAGATATTCCTGGTTTTCTTTCGAACAATATTTTATCATTAAAAAATTGATATTAGAAATATTAAATATCGAGAAATTATGTACTGAATATATAGTTTGCTAGTAGACTTTTAATTCAGCTCATATCTAACCTATGATATTCTATCGCATTCTTATTCAAGCAGATAACTTGATAAGTAAAGATCTATTTTTCTATGATAAAATCATAACTAAGAGGTCCGAGGAAGGCTAAAATGGTTTATAGTAACAAATGACTCAAACATATCAAACACGGACATTAAAAAATATCAAATGAGATTGTTTGAGTAGATAGATAGATAGATAGTTCTACATAAGGAGACCTGGAAACCAATATTCTTTATATTTTTTTTTTAAATTTCTCTTTTGCCATCCAACCATGGGAGAATGACCCTGCTCAAATCTGATTGAAAACTTTTGATTTTTGGCCTTGGAAATTTTGTCAAACACTTCACATACAAGGGTCATATGACTGATATAACATTTCAGTTTGCTTTAATGACTCTTTTCTTCAATTAGCATCAATGAGAATGCTTGCAAGAAGACTCAAAATTGACTAAACAATGACCTAACATGAATGTACAACTTATTTTGACAATATTCAATGCATCTATATGACTGAAACTACTTGCAATATGCAGCTACAGCAACTAGTAATTATGAAAAACACTTTGGATGCGACCTAAGATGACATTAATGCACTTATAGCCAAGTGGCGTTAATATAAACACTTGGTATGCAAAATTATAACATTATTTATGCCAAAAAGAGAACCTACAGCCAATTGACATTTCGTCAAACAGTTGGTATGCAAACTACTAAGCTGACTACAAATGATATAGAAT
>MU227214.1:881270-891695 GCA_018584345.1 Thuja plicata
CTTAATACCACTTATTTATTTAATTAAAATAATTAATTAGTCATCCTCATAAAATATTCATTATTTTGGACAACTTAATTAATTAAATTAATTAAATCAAATTACCTCCAAAATGGGGACATTACATCATAAAATCATAACTAAGAGGTCCGGGGAAGGCTAAAATGGTTTATAGTAACATATGACTCAAACATATCAAACACGGAAATATCAAATGAGATTGTTTGAGTAGAAAAACGAGATTGTTTGAGTAGAAATATAGATAGATAGATAGATAGTTCTACATCAAGAGCCCTGGAAACCAATATTCTTTATTTTTTTTTTTAAATTTCTCTTTTGCCATCCAACCATGGGAGACACTTGAGTGACCCCAAGGCGGTTGAAAGACTCTAGGGAGTCCTTGATTATATTGTGGATGTTCAAGCACCCTCGACATCCCAACAACATTTCTTGCATTTTGACTAACGTGATGTCGTTTATTGAGATATTCCTGGTTTTCTTTCGAACAATATTTTATCATTTAAAAATTGATATTAGAAATATTAAATATCGAGAAATTATGATAATATTCAAATCAATACATCCAAGCATCATTAATATTTAGATAAATATTGTAGAACACAATTCTTCTACTAAGAGGTGGGGTGGGGGAGTTAAATCAGTAGAAGAGATAAGATTTAGATCCTTAACCAATTTAAAACTTTTGAACTTTTGATGCACTTAACAAAATTTGAAACTGAAACTGAAAAAGAATGCAATCACCTAGTGAAGCCAATGCACAAGAAATATGTGGAAAACCTAGAATGGTTAAAATGACGATGACAAATGATGCTAGGATGTACTGTCCTAATCTAGCCTCAGATTAAAATGCTTACAAATTTTTAAGACACCAATCTTAAGAAATTGCCGAATTTCTCATTAGAACTCCAACTCTTACACATTCACCACTTAACAACCTGACCACCAACTCAACATTCTTAAAGCACCAACTATAATAATGTCATAAATACAAACTGTTACTTCAATTTCAGAAGTAAGATGTATGCAAACAAATTTTTATAATTTGAATATAGGCAGCCTTCAGACATTCTGTGCAGTGTTCACTTCTTAACAATAGAGACCTGCAAATAAACTTCTGCAAACAGAATACTATCAACTGTCATAGCATTAGAAAAAAATGGGTACTCCCAACTGTTATACCATTAGAGATTTGTTGATGAATTTCTAGAGTATGTTTACTATTAGCACACTTCAGAAATCTTGTTCCACAAGTTCAGAACAAACTTTAAAAAAAATCACAATATACTGATATACCTGATCTGAATCATAACATAGTCTTTAATCCCAAGTTGATTATCTAATCATAGCACTTTGTACTGTTTCATTACCAATTGTGTAGTCACAGTACTTCCATTATGGATAGAACTTTCCTTTTTGACAACAACACACACTCATATACCATTCATTCAAGCTCCTACACTTGTCATCAATGACACACTTCTCTCTCAATGTCTGTCAAAACATTCTATAACATACCGCTACTTCAATGTATCTTAGTCCTCACATCATTGATCTGACTCTACATTTTTCAATGAGCCTTTGAAAACTTATTAAATAGAGACTTCATATCGGGTATACAGCTGAAAACAATTTCAATTGCTTATGGGGTTGCAAACTTATACCAAGAACATGATGAACATCCATATGAAAGATAACACTGATCAAAGTACTCCAGAATAAAGCGCGAGCAAGATCTTCACCGCAATGATGAACCATTAAGATTGAAGAAGATTGTTGGTGATGAAGATGCAGGTTTTGTATGACTGAGATGAATAGAAGAAATACTAGTAAAACATGAAAAGCTTGCTATAACATATTGACTCATCTCTATTTGAGAGATTTCCTATAACTTTTGTATAATTTGTTTGTATTTTTTTATATGCATCATTTTATTTGCATCGTCCAGTCAAACTATTTGACATCAATGGAAAATTTATGTAACAATACATCGTAACATCATATTAATATTTGGATCATAGCATATTTCTCATAAAAAACCGCATTATAAAAAACCACATTATGATTTTCTTGGAAATGCTTGCAAACTGACGATTTTGAAGTTTGTTCATCCTTGACTTCCTGAGAGCATGAAAGGTGGTCGCCCTTTCACTCCTCAGTCCACCTTGGAGGCTGGTTGTCCTCCTTGAACAAGCCTAAGATCATGGAAGCCCAACTATCCTTCCACCTTTGGTTTAACTTACAAGAGCATGAAAGGAGGACCCTCCTTTTATCTCTCATAAACTCGGAATACTAGTTGTACTTCCTATCTTCAAGATACTTCACAAATTCAAAATTGATTTCTCAAAGAATTTACTATGTTATTTATAGCTAAATACTTCTTAACAAATTAATAAATTTATCCCCAGATGGTTGCAATAACTGAATTTTTGAAATATATTAATTGTTATTCTAACTTTATTTTGGATTATTCTTCAATTGGTTCACAATTGATTTTTGAATCAATGATCAATTGATGCCTTTCTTGGATTAATTGTACTCCCTTATATGCCTTTAAATGGGATGGAAGCACACCCTTTCACACTGGTAGGGATACTGGTAGGGATGCATCCCTTCACATTCGAGTGTTGCTTTTTCTATTGCTGGTAAAAAGAAATCACTTATATCTTTAATCTTGACCGGCCTCCTTTGATAATTAAATATATTTTTTTAATTGTGGGTTGTCCCTTTATAAGGAAACACATTAAAATGCCGGGTTTTATTATAAATGTTGTGATCTATTTGTATGTGGAAAGGGCATGGAAATCCACCCTTCCTAAGATTATGCACAAACAACTATGAATTAGGGTGATAAAATAATTATTACTCTTTCCCAAGTGGTGTCCTCCATAGAAAAATTCTTCCACTAAACCAAATATTCACAAATAGCCTTATCTTATTCCTCAATTCCTAATCTATCATGTCAATGATAACCTCAAGTTCCAAAATTAATATTTCTTTCTCATTGAGTGGGGATAACTCTAGACATGGTGTAATATGTTGACCTAGCACTTTCTGGTGGCAAGATACGTGGACGATATTATGAATTCGATAGTTTTTTGGTAACCCCAATTCATAAAGTGTTAGTGTAATTTATTAATTAAAATTACAATTTACTTAAGCTTACTTAAGATAGTGCATTTACATATTAGTTGTCATAGGAGTTTGTATTTCATTTTAGCACATGATGTAGGAGAAATCTACATTAGGTGGAGTTAGTTGTTATCTCATTCAACTTTATGTGTGAGATCCACCTTCAGTGCTCTTATCACATTATCATCCTTTCATTGTTGCACATGTTTGCACATACTTCATTGTACAATGAAGGATGATCCACCTTTGGTTGACATGTGATTCTACCTAGTGTGGTTGATAGCTTATCATCTTCTTATCATCTAGTCTTATTGCATTGCCTTTATATTTAAGCACTCCTACATTGTATTTATCTATTATGATTTGATTATTATTGAATCAATTAATTGATCATATCATTTTGTCTCTCTTGTTTGTGCTATCTATTGAGCTTCGAATAGATCTTGACATTTCATTATTTGTCTGAAACAGATTCTTACATGGTATCAGAGCCATAGAAGGTTTCATTGCATAGTCATTGGAGAGTTTTTTGCTTCATCTTTTGGATGGCCACGATTCAGATCCGAGGTACAAGTAGCTTGTAGGAGCATCTAGAGAAAGATCCAACCTCACCATTGCATCTGGATGACCATTCCAATGAATTTTGACTATAAATTTGCCTTTATTGGAAAAAAGTCAAACAAAAAACGGAGGTAGGAGCTTTGTTGTAAGATCCGATCAGACTTCATTCAATTCAACACGACGACATTAGACTGCATCTACTGAGCAATCCCAGTGCAAATTCATTCAACGCAATGAAGCAAACATTGAAGACCCACCATGACAGATGCTCCCGACCACCACGCGGATTCAGATCTACCAATCACCGTATGACAACTGGCACATTTTAATTCATAGAGAGGAGATTTTTGCCACATTACCAGATGGATCTTTTACGCATTAGCAACCCAGTCAATAGTCCAATTGTCTTGTTACTGGCCTTTTTTTGTCACACTTTCCAACTTACTATGCTAAAATTGACTGCCATTTGACCGTCAAAGAAGGCTATTTTTCATTTTGCTGCGACGGTCATTTGGCCATCCAATTTAATGTCCTAATTTGCTGACATCATCAAAAGTTGAATTTTCTCCCCCCTCACCATTTGCAGTTCGACGTTGAGAGGCCATAACTTGGTCATCCAAGCTCCTTTTTTAGTGCAATTTTTTTATTTTATTTTGGGTAGAATCTCCTAATTTTTTAGTGGTGCAATTAGTTTTTGATTTTGGTGTACATATTTTTCAGAAATTGCATTTTTTTGTCACTGTCCCTGATCAATCCTTAATTTTGCAACTTTAGAGGCTTCGTTTGGGCTCATATGAACACATTTTCTCGTGCTATTTTTTTTAATGTGAATAATTTTTTGATTAATTTCTAGATTTGATATGAAATTGTAGCCTTATTTGGGGAAAAATATCACTTTTAGATCTAGGTCTTTTTTTGACATTTATGATCATTGTAATGCTTGGATTTTGATTTGATCCTAAGAAATATTAATTTGAGTCTAATTTGGCCTTATCAAGGCAATTGTAAAAATCAAAATCGAAGTCCACTTTGGCCCATTTTGGCAAGTGACAATTGTAATACCCCAAAATTGGCATCTTGCAATCCTAACCAATTTTGTTGCATTTATCGACTTTCTGAATCATCAAAGTCCTATGGTACTAGGCAATCCCAATTTTTTGACTGACTCTACTCGACCTAAGTGTCAAATGCAAAAAACCCTAAATCTGTATTAATCACATATTATATTTAATTCCTAAATATCAATTACAATTGGCTAAATAAACCCTATGATCAAATTAATTTAATTACAAAGTCCTAGCACTTTAATTAAATTAAATTCACCCTTTTAGCTAAAATACATAAAAAGAATTAAATAAAATTTGATTATTAAATAAATATCCTCATTTCAATAATTGAATTTAATTATTCAAATAATTGAGAAAGTGCATTTATGAAGTCATATTCCATTTATTTAATCAAATAATCCCTCCAAAATCCTCACTTCAGTTCAGAAATGGAAACTCTGAGTTAACTGTAATTCGAAGGTACAACAAACCAGTTAACTGTTTCATTCACTCCAAAAGACAACAGTTGACTGTCCCTCTCAAGGAAACTTATCGTTCTAAATTGGACTCTCATTCAATCTCCACCGTTCATCCCGTTCAATCTTGATCGTCGATTGATTTTGGGATTCTATAAAAAATCCTCTTGTCTCTCATTCAGAAGGAAGAAGAATGCATATTTTTGGAGTATCGAATCGCTGCTGGATTGTTAGCTCAAATTTGTGTGCATTCAAGGTTTCATTATTCTCATTGTTATTGCATTAGATTAACATCATTCAATAGATTAATAATGCATTTCACTATAGCTTAATTTCTTTCAAGTATTGTTAGCTTAATCTCATCTTCCATTTCTAGATTAATCTCGCATATTCATTTCTAGATTAAATATTGCATTCGCATTCTACATTAAATATTGCATTTGCATTCTAGATTAAACCCTCCATTCTCAGATTAGTCTTGGTTGTTGGACTCTCAAATTCTAAGACCTGCTCAAAACCACATCTAGATAGGAGGCAACATGTCGGCTCATCCAAGCATGCAGGATGAATAACTTCATATTCATTCCTGTATGTGACCGATGAATAAGGACCATGTTGAAGTGTATGGCTAGATAAAGTGGTCAACATTTAGCATATACATTTCGAAACTGCTAAAGCTGTAGGTAAAGCTGTTGTTGGCATTGCCAACAAGAATTCAAAACTGATCTCCTTGCCTAATGCTGCTAATTACAATATACTAGACCAATTGCAAAGAACCAACGCTCAAATTACGATCTTTGAGCTATTGAAAATCTTGCCTGCTCATAGGGAGATTCTTAACAAAACCCTCACTGAGGCAAATGTTCTGAAAGATTTAGATTTAGACCAGTTTCAATCCATGGTAGGTCACTTGTCCTCATTTCATTACTTGTCTTTCTCCAAGGAAGACGATCATTCCTTGAGTCATCCGCACAATAACCCCCTGCATATCGAGGTCATGATTGGCCCAAAGCGCATCCGTCGTGTCCTCATAGATAATGGTGTTGGCCTTAACATCTTCTCCTGCTAGCTTTCTTGCTCAGTTAGGCTATGGTGAAGACTGCATAGATGCCCGTAAAAAATCACCATTAAGGCATATGATGAAGAAGAGCAAAAATCCAAAGGGCTAGTTGTGTTACCAATTCGAGTTGGACCTATCGAAAGGGATGTTATCTATCAGGTGCTCGACATTCCCTTAGCATACAAAATACTGTTGGGAAGAACGTGGATCCATGAAATGCAGGCGGTTCCTTCAACCTATCATCAGTGCATAAAATTCCCGTTACAAGGATCAAAAGTGACCATACCTGCCAATGCGAGCTATGATTGCAACATGCTTACCAAATCTGCTGGTTACGTGGATTTCCACCAACAAAGAGTGTACTGAGTTCTTCGATGCCGAACTAAAGGAAATGGAAAAAAAAAACTTTGAAACTCAAGGACACTGGCATGGCGGGGTATCAGATTGAACCCGTGTTATCAATAACGTCTCTACCTCTGTCTCCACGTTCTTATGGAAAGCCTTCTGAGGACAAAAAACCTTCTACTACTCCTCCTCAAACACTATATGATGGCACCTTTGTACAGGTCAGGACACCACTAGAGGATGAAGATGAAAACAGGGCTATTGCAGCTTGGATCTATAAAGGGGAGGATACACCTGAGTAAATCACTCCACCTCGTGAAATTGAACCTGAAAAATATGGCAAGGGTCTACATCTTATGAAGCGCTTTGGCTACAAAGGGAATGGCCCTATAGGAGTGAACAATAAAGGATTTCTCGAACCACTTGAAGCTACTGGTAGACGAACACGTGACACTGCAGGTCTAGGCTTCAAGAAGATCCTGTTTCACTTAGGGATTAACAAATTTGTGCCAAAACCGGATCACCAACCAGAACCTGAAGATACATGTACAACTGGAAATCAAAGGATAGCTCTAATGAGGATTTCTTTTCCTTGTCCCATATCTCCAGATCTTTCTGCACTCTTTGCTGAGCCAAACAATTTTATACCACGTGTCAGTACGGTCGAGACTGACAGTGACTCTGATGAAACTGCTTCACTCACTCCACTAACATACGAGCGATTGAGAGAGATGTAAAATTCCAATCCTGGTCATCAAGGTGAACTATACATACCACCGCATTTCCAAGTGCGGTTTGAACAAGAACAAATCCAACAAACCATCACTGCTACACGAGATGAACACGAATCAGATGGTGCTGCAATTGGTGATGAGATACCTATCTCAAGCACTACTGACTCGCACAAGAATGAATTTAATTCCCTATCTGATGCGACCTCTAACAAGGATGTAGATATTGTACATGCATACAAAAACCCTCTTGAAATAGGTGAAGGGTCTAGTGTTAGGACAAACAAGTTTGATTCCATCAATGTTAACTTGTCTTCTACTGCGGTCGCGAGGGGTTAAAGGAATTCAACCGCGCCTCTGGATGAGATCACTTTAGGTCTTGACTTTCTAGTCCACGCTTTTGATGACTACGCTCTTGCCTACTACCTTAATGTTGTCGAACTAGTAATTTCCTCCACCAACGACGACAATGTCAACATGACGGAAGCCGATATCAAGTATCTCATTCACAAAATTAAAAGAAGAAAGAATAGGCGCTCTGATGGTGAAAACCACATTGTGGCAGTATCATAGCCTAAAAAGTAAAAATAAAGGATGTATCCGAGGGTGAAAACCTATTTGAGGCGCCTGAGGATGGGATACTTGATACTCTTCCAAGTCACTTTCAGGAATGGTCATTGGTGCTGATTGAACTGACTCAACCTGTGAACTTGGGCACAAAAGTAGAACCTCAAATCATTCATTTGGCACAGTCATTATCTGAGGAAGAAAAAGAGGAATTCATTGCTTTCTTCCGCAACAAGACGATCAACTTCTCATGGACATATTCAGACATGCCAGGATTGGATCCTAATTTGATCATGCATCACTTGTCCATTGCACCAGGCATCAAACCTGTCAAACAAAAGCTTTGGAAGATGCATCCACATGTGGCATTACTAGTCAAAGATAAATTGGAAAAACTTCTTAAAGATGTATTTATTAGAGAAATTGACTACGCATAGTGGATTTCCAACATTGTTCTAGTATCTAAACATGATAAATCCATCCAAGTCTGCACAAATTTATGAGACTTGAACAAGGCATGTCCTAAAGATGACTTTCTGTTTCCCAACATCGACATAATTGTAGACATGACAATATGTTATGAAATGTACTCACTGATGGACGGTTTCTATGGCTTCAACTAGATAAAAAGCGCACCAACAGATCAAGAGAAAACTGCTTTCACATGCGCATGGGGCACTTTCTGTTGGAACATCATGCCTTTTAGGCTCAAGAATGTTGGAGCTACATATAAGTGGGTTGTCACCACTATCTTCCACAACATGATGCATAAAATGATGGAAGACTATGTTGATGACACTCTAGCTAAGAGCATGCAACGAAAGAAACACCTTGTAGATCTAGGTCCTATACTGGATCACATGGAACATTTCGGTTTACATCTTAATCCGAAGAAATGCACATTCGGGGTGACATCTGGAAAACTACTTGGTTACATCATCTCTGCAAAAGACATAGAAGTGGATCATGAGAAGGTCCAAGCCATCATGGAAATGTCACCGTCGCGTGCCTTCAATCAGATGAGAGGAATCCAAGGCCGATTACAGTCTATCCGGCGCTTCATCTCACAGCTAGCTGACAAGTCACAACCCTTCACTAAGACTTTACACAAGGGCGTGACCTACAAATGGATTGAAGACTGTGATAAAGGGCTAACACAGATCAAGCAATATCTTGCAAATCTACCAATACTGATGCCTCTTATTCTTGGGAAGCTGCTCATCCTTTACATCTCTGCTACAAATATGTCACTGGGTGTCCTGTTAGCTCAAGAATATCAGAACAATAAGGAAAGAGCTATCTACTACATCAATAGGAAATTGGTCTCATACAAAGTAAACTATTCTGTCATAGAGAAGGCTTGCCTAGCGGTGGTATTTGCTTCATAGAAACTGCAACACTACATGCTTGCTCATACTACATGCCTCATAGCTAAGATTGATTCATTGAAATATTTTCTCAGTAAAGCTACCCTCACAGGTAGACTAGCAAAGTGGGTCATGATATTCAGTAAGTTTGATATCGAGTATGTAGAAAGGAAGGTCGTCAAAGGGCAGGCAATTTTAGATCAATTGGCGAAGGCACCTCTCATAGATCATCAAATGTTGAGCATCGAGTTTCCAGACATTTCCATACTGCTTCTCACGCATCAATCCTGGACTATGTTCTTTGACAGATCATTCACCCAACATGGGTTAGGTGTCGACATACTATTCATCATGCAACAAAAGTACTCTTTACCCAAAGCATACAAGATGTTGTTTCCTTGTACAAACAACATCATAGAGTATGAAGCTCTGATTAATGACATGAAGATCACCATCGAGTGGCGAGTAGATGAACTCAAAGTCTTTGGTAATTCACAACTGGTCATCAATCACGTAAATTGCACTTATCAGACAAAGGATGACAAATTGGTGCCCTACAAATGGATGGTCGATGACCTTTGAAAGTACTTTGTACATATCATGTTCCAACAGATTCCAAGGGCAGACAACAAATCAACTGATACAATGGCTACTCTCGCTTTTATGCTACAGATGCGAGAGAATGACTTTCGACATGAATTCCTGGTGGAAATGTTACTCTACCCAGCCTATGACTCCCCTAAATCTCAGATGATATGTTCCATCATTGGACACGATTCATCCCACTACCATCATATATACTCCTACCTCCGTGACTAGATTGTTCCAGATACCTACACCCAGAATGAGAAACGTCACCTAATTCGTAGTGCTTCACGGTACGTTATCATAGCTAACGACTTGTATAGGCGAGGTCTAGATGGTACCCTTCTTAGGTGTTTAGAACCGATGAGTCTAAGCATGCATTAGTTGAGGTGCATGAAGGCATCTGTGGATCTGATGCAGGAGCATCCTGGGTGTAAGGGCAATCTTGCATCACCCAAAAATATTTCTTTTTTTCTTTTCAATAAGGGCTACCTTGTGCAGAGCTGCTATTTATGGAAACTTGCTATTTTTAGTAAG
>MU227214.1:896725-918693 GCA_018584345.1 Thuja plicata
AAAAACATGAAATAAACTCTCTCAAGAGGTCTCCAAAATTTGGAGTGCTCTAAGATATGGTAGCTCCTTCACCTGTACACTCAAAAATGGATTAAACCAACCTGCTCTGATACCATGTTGAAAATAAAAACAAAATGAGGAGGAGTAAGGAAATTGTTTAAACCAAAGAGCAAGGAGTAAAGAGATATACCATGAATAAATCAGAATACTAGGAGCTTTCACCAAAAGCAAGAGAAGGAGACAAGATTTTGAAGGGGGAAAAGCATAAAAAAAAACCCCATGAATAAATATGAATGGGAAAATTGCCTAAGAACGTGAGAGAGAGAGAGAATGAGAGCCAAGCTCATACAATGAGTCACTTGAAGTGACGAAGTGCTACAACTAGTGCTTGTGTTTTAAGAATGAGGAGGAGCATCTCTTAAGTAGAGATGGAAGAAGGAGTTTGAAGTGTAACTCCTATGAGCATGTGAGCCACATTCATAAAGTGTGTGCCACTTGTATTATTTCCTCTTTGGGAGGAATCTAAGGGATATCTTGGTTTATCCCATTTAAATAATACAACCAAGGGATAATAAAAAACATAAAATGAATTATCCTCACAAGAGGAGAAAAAAGGTGTAGGGATTCCATAGGAATCTCCTACTTACATAATGCAAGTAAAGATTAATTTCTAACAGTAATCTTGTCATATCTGAAGGACAACTCGCTACTGATGCAAACAGGTGTTTCTCAACACCCTAATCAAAAGTGTTTCTTAACACTATCTTTGGACGCATCTGTGTTTCTTAACACACATTGGATACCACAAATGTAAACAACAGATCAATAGTAATCAAACACATCGCACTCACCAGCACGATAGTGTTTCTCAACACCTCATACATATACACATCCAAAAAATTTGAAACTGGCTGAAATATGCTGAACTTCTATTTGTATGTTGTCTATTTTCATTGATTTTCAATAATCTTTTCTTTGTCTACTGCTTGTTGGTGTGGTCCCAATGATCTAGCAATGTCCAATAAATAGGGTGTATGTGATAAGAGCTCCTGCATTAAGGCAAAAAATCCTCACATCCCTCGATCCTATTTATTTGTACACCAAGGTGAGGTTGGAACTATCTCCTTGACTGTTATTGCTCTGCTTGTTTACACAAGATTGTACTCATGGTTATCTTGGCTTTGAATGCCTCGATACTGGTGTAGTCTTTCAACATCAACTAGAAAAAAATGTTCAGGTCATCTTGACTGTTGTGCCTCAATGCTTACATTGGTTTCCCATATCTTATCCGATGAAATTCATATTCATATTCTTATGGTTGTAGTGGCACCAGTAAGGATTGTATAGACTCCGATGTTCAAGAGAATGCTCTGTGATGAAAACTATCTAATGGGTCCAACGACCAAATCTTAGGAATCACATCTAGCATAGGATTGCACTTTCATTCTAGACTTGCATAGCGACAATGTTTCGATGGTCACTTCATTGTGTTCTCCTAGATTTGTACGATGAGGGATTCTTATTCAACATTCTAGCTTCATCACGATTGCGCAAGTGTTCGATCCTCGCTCTCGATCTTCAAAAGTTCTTTTGGTTGGCATCTTTCATACATTGTGACATCTTGCATGAGATGTTAGTACCATATACATTGCATTTACATATCTCCATTCACAAGTACATTAACATAAATCATCTGCATACATACATATCTATGGCTACATGTGCATAAAATCAAAACATGTGCATTTCATACATATTCATACACTTGCATACAGGTTCATACATCTAATCATCTGATCATCTCGGATACATCTCATAAAGTACAAACATGACAAGTGAAATGATACCAAAAGCAAAGCTCATATATATATATATATATATATATATATATATATATATATATATATATCTCAAATGTCAATGCAAAATAATTGCTACTCAAGCACAGTCTATCTCAAAACAATGCTATAATACAAAGATGCCAACACATCGGATATATCGTGTGCTACAATATGTAAGATCGATCAAAAAGTGCCAAATCTAGCTCTGGCCCTCTCCCTCATCACCTGGAGGAGGTGGAGGAGGCATATCTGGATGAAGTGGTGCCTGTGCACCATTCAAGGCTCTAGCATATGGTGAGAATCTCGGCACTTGCTCCACTCCATCAGGAACCACACCAACATAAGTTGTATAATAGTATGCTGCCCTGGAGGACTGATGTCGTGTCTCCTCCCGAGATCTCTCCAGCTACTCTTGGACCTCTCTCAACTCTCAGTCTTTTTCATCTAGCCATGCATCTTGCACAACCAGCTGTATCTGCAGGTCTGCAAGCTTTCGCTGCGTAATCTAGACTCTCTCTGGATCTCCACAGGGCATCTTGTGTCTGTGCCAATAAGTCCCCTGGCAGTGGACCCTCTGCATGTTGCTCCTACTACTCCTGCTCGGCTGTATGCTCTGCCATCCTCCGTCTGGAGTGCCTCTCTTATGCCCCACTGCTGCACGCACCGAGATTGATCCTCATTTGCTAAGGAGGGATGTTAACCTGTGTAGTACATGGCCGAGGCCCCTAATGTGGAGGCAGATGCAGTCCCTACTGTGGTGGTGGCTATGGAACCTGCTGATGCAACACTTGCGCTGGTACTCCCATCCCTACTAGATCTGTGAATTGGGGGAATAGATGACTAGCAAAATACTCTCTTTGTGCTGGCATCATGTCGCAATCTACCACCCCATCCATGTAATCCCAATGAGTCAATGCTAATCCCCTTGCATCTATCATACTGCAGCCTGGATCTAGGCGTGCTGACCACCCCTTCTTCACCTCATCGGCGAAACATGTGTATGAACAGTACTCCTGTGCTATATCTTGAGGTTGGCCAAACTGCCGCCACACCCGTGTCAAAGGAAATCTCTCGATAACTGCAATCGAGCGGCCGATTAGTGGCCGTGAGAAAAACATGTATCCTAGCTGGCCCCTAACATCATCCCATGCCTCGGTCCCTCTCCAAGGTCGCCACACTACTGCTACCATGTCATCTATCTGTGACCGCCATTGCTTGATCTTACCCAATGCGGGCTGGGTCATCTGACCTTTATATCTGCAGATGTAAGGCTCATGAGGCTGCCTCATATCTACACAAACTGGCCTGGAGATAGGTAGGTTCTCCCATGCCCACACCTGTAGTACCAATACGCCCGCAACCATGCTCTTCGCCTCTCTGTAGGCGATCTCGTGCATCTCATGGTACATATGGGCCAACATATACTGACCCCACCCATACTGCACTGGCTCCTCCAGCATCCACTGTAACATCCTACCCCACTTGCACTCTAAACCATGCTAACCATGATTTGACATCAAGTAACACCCCAAGAATGCTACTAATACCACGACCAATCGGTGCCTCGGCCCATACTCTCTGATGAGCTCCTCCCATGGGATAGCTTTTCCCATGACAAGATCATCATCTAAGATATCACTGAGTGTCACCATCCTTGCCCATGCCTGTACGTCACACTCGATCCATGGACCATGGAACGAGATCCTGAGTATCCTGTATATATCCTCTGGGCTGACTGTCAGCTCGCCCGGTGAAAGGTGGAAGGTGTTTGTCTCTGAATGGAAACGTTCCACCAATGCTCCTAGTAACCCATGATTCACCCGAATATCGGGTACCTCATGGAGATGTGACAACCCAAGTGCATCAATATGGGTAAGATCTACATCATCTAACTATCTAACTAGTCCGCCGATGGCTGGATGATGCGATCTAAAAGCAATATCTGGAAAGTCAACCTGCAAAACAATCAAACAACAATGCACAATCAATACTTGGGTAATGATGACAATTAATGCAAAACTGAGAAATGAAGCTAAATAGACAACCTAAACAGGGCTACAAAGTTGAATGACGATTCATTAAAACACAAAATAGCTCTTCTTTCCCCACGCGAAGAAGCAACATCTGTGCAAAACTTCGCACGAAGGACATCATTGGGCGCGAAGATTCACTATCATGTGAAGTTTTGCGAGATCTTCTACGAGAAAACCCTCTTTCCAAAGGTTTCTCGCGTGATACATGGGTGTCTCTCACATGAGGTTATGCCAAGGCACCCGCGAGGAAATGGTTTTTAGCATTTTCTTGAGCGAACTTTCGCATCATCGGGCGCGAAGAAACTATTTCTTCGCACGAGAACCCGCGGTTCAAACTAAAAAAATGCTAAAAACAATGCAAAAATCAATTAAATGCAACAAAAATTGAATCACTAGAGAGGTACTCAATACGCCGTCGGTCGACTGTGACGCCTGGATCACTAAAAATGGTGAGAACTGACGGGGACCACCATTTTCGCTCAGAGCTCCTCTCACAAAAGTCAATGGTACAAATGAATTGAAAAAGACCCTTTTGGCCTACATATAGGTTTTGACCTAATTTTCAAAAGTGCTTCGTTTTGCGTGTAAATTTCACCCTTGGCTAAATCAACTGCTCTGAATCCATTTTCAGGATCGAAATCAAAATCTGACACTTCTATATAGCTGAAAATCGCATTTAAAATTTTTTGGACCGACGCGATCGGACGCTTGTGCAGTCAACTTTTTGATGTCGCTTTCTTGTCAGAATCATATCCAATCAACATTTTCTCAAAATATTTGAAATTTTCATCAAAAGTCAACTCTAGTCAACCCTAGTCAAACTTGGTCAACCAGACCTTGAAATCACTCGAAATTGCTTATAAATCTTCTAGAATCTTCTGTAATCTGTTCTGAGTTCTTCTCGACCTTCGATTTAACATCTATCTGCAACTTATTTCTTTCAAAATCACCATTATGACATGTCATCTTTCCATTTCACTCCCAAGGGGGCAGGATGATTACATCATTGAATCACTTTGAATTTATTTTAAAATAATTTGATCTAATTTTGAAAAGTCCTCATTGCTAGGGGTATCTCATCACTTGGGGCATGTTCAGTTTTCGTACTTCATAGTCAAAATTGGGTATTCCACAATTTCAAATCACTAGGGGCATCTCTGTTCCTTACATCTTGTCATCTCATTGTTAGGTATCGGGGCAATCTAACCCGGATTCTTGAGAATCAAGCTTCGTTCTGGAGATGGTTCTCGAAATCTCACTGCCAGGTATCAAGGCAATCTAACCTGGATTCCTGAGAATCAAGCTTTGTTCTGGAGATGGTTCTTGAAATCTCACTGCCAGGTATCATGGCAATCTAACCTAGATTCCTGAGAATCAAGCTTCGTTCTGGAGATGGTTCTCGAAATCTCACTGCCAGGTATCGGGGCAATCTAATCCAGATTCCTAAGAATCAAGCTTCATTCTAGAAATGGTTCTCAAAATCTCACTGCCAGGTATCAAGGCAATCTAACCCGTATTCCTGACAGTCAAGATTTGTTCTGGAGATGACCCTCGAAAGCTCTTTTAATTGGTGTCTGGGCGACCAACCTAGATTTCAGAAAATCAAGCTTCATTCTGAATATGATTCTGAAACTTGGTATGCCAGGTATCGGGGCAATCTAACCCGAATTCCTAAGGGTCAAGCTTCGTTCTAGAGATGACCCTCGAAAGCTCTTTTAACCAGTGTCTGGACGAGCAACCTAGATTTCAGAGAATCAAGCTTCAATCTGAAGATGATTCTGAAACTCGATTTTCTAGGTATCGGGGCAATCTAACCCGGATTCCTGAGAGTCAAGCTTCATTCTAGAGATGACCCTCGAAATCTCTTTTAACAGGTGTCTGGGTGACCAACCTAGATTTTGGAGAATCAAGCTTCGTTCTGAAGATGATTCTAAAATTCGGTCTGCTAGGTATTGGGGCAATCTAACCTAGATTCTTGAGAGTCAAGCTTCGTTTTGGAGGTAATTCTGAAACTTGACTTAACCGGCGTCTCGGTATTCTAACCTAGACTTCGGAGAGTTAAGATCCATTATGTAGATGACTTTGAAACCTTCATCAATCAATCTTTACATCATCAATTCTCAAAATAAATTTCAACTATTCTTTAAATCAATGCGCTACTCGCACATCAATTCAAAGAGGGGCAAAATGTAATACCCCAAAATTGGCATCTTGCAAACCTAACCAATTTTGTTGCATTTATCGACTTTCTGAATCTTCAAAGTCCTATGGTACTAGGCAATCCCAATTTTTTGACTGACTCTACTCGACCTAAGTGTCAAATGCAGAAAACCCTAAATATGCATTAGTCACATATTATATTTAAATCCTAAATATCAATTACAATTGGCTAAATAAACCCTATGATCGAATTAATTTAATTACAAAGTCCTAGCACTTTAATTAAATTAAATTCACTCTTTTAGCTAAAATACATACAAAGGAATTAAATAAAATTTGATTATTACATAAATATCCTCATTTCAATAATTGAATTTAATTATTCAAATAATTGAGAAAGTGAATTTAATGAGGTCATATTTCATTTATTTAATCAAATAATCCCTCCAAAATCCTCACTTTAGTTAAGAAATGGAAACTCTGAGTTAACTGTAATTCAAAAGTACAACAAACCAGTTAACTGTTTCATTCACTCCAAAAGCCAACAGTTGACTTTCCCTCTCAAGGAAACTTACCGTTCTAAACTAGACTCTCATTCAATCTCCACTGTTCATCCCGTTCAATCTCGACCGTCGATTGATTCTGGGATTCTATAAAAAAATCCTCTTGTCTCTCATTTAGAAGGAAGAAGAATGCATATTTTTGAAGTATCAAATCACTGCTGGAATGTTAGCTCAAATTTGTGTGCATTCAAGTTTTCATTATTCTCATTGTTATCGCAATAGATTAACATCATTCAATAGATTAATAATGCATTTCACTATAGCTTAATTTCTTTCAAGTATTGTTAGCTTAATCTCATCTTCCATTTCTAGATTAATCTCGCATATTAATTTCTAGATTAATATTGCATTTGCATTCTAGATTAAACCCTCTATTCTCAGATTGGTCTCGGTTGTTGGACTCTCAAATTCTGAGACCTGCTCAAAACCCCATCTAGATAGGATGCAACATGTCGACTCATTCAGGCATGCAAGATGAATAACTACATATTCATTCATGTATGTGATTGATGAATAAGGACCATGTTGAAGTGTATGGCTAGATAAAGAGGTCAACATTTAGCATATACAACAATTGTACACGCACTATATATAAAGTGCCAAAATCCTTTTTTTTGAGTTTTTTTTTTTTTTTTTTGGGGGGGGGTTCTTTTANNNNAAGTAATTTTTTTTTAAATTTTTTTTTTATTTTTTTTTGTGGGGGGGGTGTTTTGTGTTCTTGTGTCTCTTTCTCTCTTGTGCTCTTTTCATTTTTGCATCATGGGTTCACCTAAATGTCCAATGTTAACTCCACAACTATACCACATGGAAAGATAAAGTATGGAGTAAATTAATGGAAAAAGGTTTAAATCTTTATGTAGATCGTACAATTGTAGAACCCATTGATGTTACTGAAATTGATTGGAAAATCAACGAGAATATGGCTTTAGGAATTATAAGGGGTTGTGTTGATAAAAATATCTTCTTACACATTTCATCCTTTAAGGATGCTAAGGGTGCTTGGGACAAACTTGAAGTAGTGTATGGTAAAGTGGATGAGGAAAAGGGATTCTCAATTGAGGATGATCTAGTCGCCTTGGATCCTAGGAGCTTTGACACAATTCAAGATTATGTTACTAAAGCCAATGAGTTTAGATCAGTACTTAAGGATTGTGGTAATCCCATGAAGGATGACAGGTTTATTCATCACATGAAAATTCTTCCTTCAGAATATGCGGATTTTGTTTCAAGTTACAATACTCATAAGTTGACCATGGGAAGTGCCTTCACTAAGCACTTATTTGATTCATTTACAAAAATATTGGTCTTAGGACAAGAAAAATTTATGAGTATGGGAATTCTCAAGTCTTCCAAGTCTAAGTAATTGGTGGCTAATAATGGGAATCAAAGGAATCAAGGTGGAAAGGTTCCAACAAGAAGCAAAATAAGTGGAAGGCCAAATCACAATCGGAGACAACACAATCTTCCTCCTTACAAAAAGGAAATTCTTATTCCACCAAGAAGGAAAATAATTCTAAGAAGGATAAAAACATTTGTGCATATTGCAAGAAGAATGGCCATGATGAATATCATTGCTTCAAAAAGGAAAATGATGAGTTGAGGAACTTACTCAAGAGGAACCATATTGATTTTCCAAATGCCTACAAGGGAAAGGAGTCAAAACCTTCCACTTCAAAAGGTAAAGGGAAAGCATTTGTGGCAAGTACAACTTCTTTAGAGGAATGGATTATTGATTAGGGTGCCACACATCATATGGGTGCTTCAAAGGAGCAATTTGTTTCTTTTCAACCATCTAAGGTACCTCACATCTTTGTATGGAATGATACACAAGTAGAAATTGAAGGGAAAGGGCAAGTTGAGATGGACAATGGATCATTCAAGGTTGTTCTCTATGTTCCTAACCTTAGCACCAATCTTCTTTCAATTTACAAAATCACTCACTATGGAGGTGGAAATAAAGTTGAGTTCCTTCCTAGTTCAGTTGTAGTAAAGAGTCTTAGGGATGATGCTTTGGTTGTAGTGGGTAAAGATAATCATGAGATAATTATTTATTCTTTTTTGCACTTTGTGCCTAAGTATCCTTCACATGTTTTGTTGACACACTCAAATTCACAAAGTAAACTTTGACAGGAGTGGTTTGTACATCTCAACTATTGTTATCTTTAGCAACTTAGTAGCAAGGATATGCTCAAAGGTCTACCTCCAACCAAGTATTCAGAGGGTGTATGTTTAGGTTGTGTTGTGGGCAAGCATATTGAAGAGAATTTTGAGAAGGGGAGGGCTTGGAGAGAAATATTTATTCTTGAGTTGGTTCTTAGTGATGTAGTAGGCCCATTTCCAGTGCCTTCATTTGGAAAGGCTCGCTATGTACTCACCTTAATTGATGAATTTTTATGCTACACTTGGTTCTTCTTTCTTGGTCACAAGAGTGAAGTGTTTGATAAATTTATCACCTTCAAGGCTCATGTTGAGAAGCAATTAAGGAAATCCATCAAGATTATATGCACAAACAATGGAAGGGAGTATGTGAGCTCAAGACTTAAATAATTTTGCACACTTGAGGGTATTGATCTTTAGCATTTAGTTGCATACAATCCACAACAGAATGGTGTTGCAGAAAGGAATAATATAACTCTTAAGGATATAGCTACTTGCATGATTCATGTTAAGTCTCTTGATCCAACATTTTGGGATGAAACTATAAGTTGTGGTAATCACATCCAAAATATAATTCCTCATAAGGCCTTGGATGGAATCACTCCTTTTGAGGCTTGGTGTGGCAGAAAATCGGATGTGAAAATTTTTAGAGTCTTTGGTTGTCCAACTTGGGAACACAATCCTCCACATAAATGAAAGGCATTGGAACCTCAAATTAGGCCTTGTATATTTGTTGGTTATCCCGAGACTCTTAAGGCATACAAACTTATGGATCCAGAGACACCTAGGATTTGATTTGAGAGGAGTGTTAACTTTGAGGAAAGTTGTCCCAGCTTTTCCTCTTCAACTCCTCCTTCCTCCATTGTGGAAAGTGATAGTGATGATAGTGACTTAGATGATTATACTCCTTCAACCCCAAATTGTAGGCTTTCACCTTCAATCGATCAAGAAACAGTCGAGGATATTCCTTCTTCATCTTCTTCCACTAGACTTTGCTGGACACAATAGACACTTGATTCAGCAGATTCACTTGTGAGAGATCCTTCAAACACTCGGAGGACAAGGTCACAACATCAATCTTTTCCACATGCTTATATTGCAATCTCTTTAGATCCACAGTCATTTGATGAAGCATTAGGAGTTCCTGAGTGGGACTTAGCCATGGAGGAAGATTATAATTCTTTGATGAGGAATCACACTTGGAACTTATTTCTTCTTCCTAAGGGAAGAAAGGTGGTTCAATGTAAGTGATCTATTGGACCAAGTTTGCAGCGGATGGAAGTGTGGACAAGTATAAGGCTAGACTTGTTGCAAAAGGTTTCTCACAGGTTCCTGGCATTGACTATACTTAGACCTTTGCATCCGTAGCCAAGATGAACTCCATTTTTTTGACACTTGCTATTTTTGCAGCTCATGGATGAATTGTACATCAGATAGATGTGAATAGTGCATTTCTACATGAGGATCTTTATGAGGACATTTTTATGGAGCAGCAAGAGGGACTCATACATGATACTTCTATGATTTGTATATTTAGGAAGTCTATCTATGGCCTCAAATATGCTACTAGGGATTGGTATGCCAAGATGGATTCCTTCCTTCTCTTCACAGGGTTCACTAAGTGTCACTCAGATCCAAATGTCTACAATCTATGATAGGATGAACCTCACTTGACACATGTGCTCTATTTTGATGACTTGGTCATAAAAGGAAGTTCTCCATTCATCATTGTCAATGTTAAGTCTTCTTTGCAAGACATATTTGCTATGATAGACTTGGGTTTACTACACTAATTTCTTGGTATTGAGATCACATAGTCCTCAATAGAGATCAATATTTCTCATACCAAGTATGCTCTTGATTTAATTTCTCACTTTTACATGAGGGATTGCAAGGTTGTACCTACTCCTTTTCTTTCAGGTGTCAATTTAGAGACTAAGTTTACCACACTACTTTTTGATGCTATATTGTATAGACAGCTTGTTAGAAGTCTCTTATACTTGACACATACATGTCATGACATATCTTTTGCAGTTGGCATGGTTTCTCGCTTCATGCAAGAGACACATGAGATTCATTGGAAGGAAACCAAACACATATTGCGCTACATACATGGTACACATACAAATGGGATTCAGTATGCAATAATAACTGCACTTGACTTAGTCGGATATAAAGACTCAGATTAGGTAGGCAATCTTGGTGGTTGTAAGTCTACTTTAGGTTACATGTTTCATCTTGGTTCAAACCCCATTTGTTGGTAGAGTAAGAAGCAACATGCTACTGCTCTCTCTTTGACTGAGGTTGAGTATTGAGGGGATTTTAATGTAGCTGTAGAGGCTATATGGCTTCATCATATCTTGAAGGAGCTTGGTTTCAACATTCCATTACCTATAGTCATTCATTGTGATAATCAGGGTGCTATTCAGATCTCAAAGAAATCGGTCCAACATCAATGAACCAAACACATTGAGATCCACATGCACTTAATCAAACAGATAATACAAGAGAAGGTCATTGATTTGAGGTATTGTCCTACAACAAAGAAGATTGCATACATATCCACCAAACCCTTCACTGAGAGAAAGTATCTTTAGTTGTGAGGTCTCTTGGGGGTGCGAGATATTTCTTCAGTGGGGTTACTTAACTTCTCTACTCTCTCTTATGGGGGGGAATTTTTTCTCACTTTAGGTTTTGTCTCTCTCATATTCTATTATTGTAATTATCTCTCTTTTTAGGGGAGGGTTTTTTCCCATGAGGGTTTCCCTCTTTTTCCACCTTATGATGGATTGCATTGCATTTGTTTTGCACTTGCATATTGTACATGGGTACCTAACATGGCCTAGTAGCCGGGACCCATCATGGATTGTGAGCTTAAATGCATTCTCCTAAGTTTCACTTAAGGGGGCGGGGGGGTGTTAGTGTAATTAATTAATTATAATGACACTTTACTTAAGCTTACTTAGGCTAATGCATTTACATATTTGTTGTCATGTAGACACAAAAGTTTGCATTTCATTTTAGCACATGCTCTAGGAAAAATCCACATTAGGTGGAGTTATTTTTATCTCATTCAACTTTATGTGTGAGATCCACCTTTGGTTCTCTTATCACATTATCATCCTCTAATTGTTTCACATGTTTGCACATACTTCATTGTACAATGGAGGATGATCTACCTTTGGTGGACATGTGATTCCACCTAGTGTGGTTGATAGCTTATAATATCCTTATCATGTAGTCTTATTGCATTGCCTATATATTTATGCACTCCTACATTGTATTTATATATTATTATTTAGTCGTTATTTAATAAATCAATTGATCATATCATTTTGTCTCTCTTATTTGTGCTATCTATTGAGCTTCTAGATCTTGGCATTTCATTATTTTCCTTAGGAAAATTATTACAATAAGGAACTTCAATCCTCATTTAATATTATAAGGCCCATAGTATTGTGGCTTGAACTTTTCAAAACCACTTCCCTTGAGGATTTTTTATAAGGTTGCAATCTTAGGAACAATATGTCTCCCACATTAAATGTTCTCTTAGGTCTTTGAGGATTAACATGAATCTTTTGTTTGTTTTTGGTATGATGCAAGTTGTCTTTGATTATTTTTTGAATATCTATACTTTATTGCATCAAGTATGTTTCTCTAGGGATATGATTTCCATAAGAATCTAATCTTTGATTGATACTACCTCATACCCATATATTGCTTTGAATAGAGACATCACTATTGATATATGATGTGTAGCACAATGACAATATTCTTGAAATTTAGCCACTTGACTCATGATGGTTACTACTCTATAACATAATTACATAAATATCCTTCAAGGAACTTATTTACATTTTTTTATATGCCTACTAGTTTGTGGGTAGTATCTAGCACTAAGGACAAGTTCCATTCCATCCAACTTGAAGAGTTCTTTCCAAAATAAATTGAGGAATCGAATATCGAGCTATCACTAGCAATGTTATTAGGTATCCCATGTAGCTTGAAGATTTCCCTAAAAAGGATACCAACTCCTTATTTTTCTCTATATTAAAAAAATATTGTATAAAAAATAGCATAGTTCTCCACCACCATAAATATACAATCCTTCCCTTGAAGTCCTATAATCAAATCCATTGAAATGTTTGTTGGTTTCAAACAATGGACAAAAAATTGGGCATAACACCTCAAATTAGAGACATGTTATATTTACTGAGTATCCAATAGGTTACATCATTAAAGCTTATTTATCTTATCAACACAGGGACAAATGACTTGAAATGAGACAACATTGTTTGTGTACTAAGAGATTTCAGGAACTATGCTATCCTAACTTTAAACAACTAAAGTGTTAAAAAGAACAACATGAAGGAAATAAACCTAATGTACTCTAACTACATTCTTCCAAAGTGAAGATAGAATAAAAACAAATTATCTTAATTAAAAAAGACAACTACTCTGCTTTTTCTTGGTTGCGAGAACGGTCACATAACTATATTTTTGAGGCTGCAGGAATACTTATTCACTTAAACTACTAAGAACAAAATACAAATATTTGGAAAGTAAATTATCAGAATCCTCATCAAGTGGCTCCCCTTAAGTGAGTATCCCTAATGATAACTACATAATCATATACTACTCATCTATAATAACATCATTCATTTATATTAATAACAGTGATGGAAAATCTTAGTCTTTTCTTCAAATTGTTTAAACAAAAATTACATTATCTCCTTATCAAAATCAACCAAAATTTTTAGGAAAAGGTTGGGAGGATTTATAGAAAGAAATAACTTCAACAACTAACCACTATAATGGCTCCACTCTTAAAAACTAGGAAGAGGGATTATATTAAAAGCATGAAAACTAGGAACTTGAAGGTTGAAATAGAGTAGGACTCTACTCCAACATTGATTCACATTACAACTTTCTTTGATATCTACTCTACTATAAGGCATTGTGAGTAACTAAGAGGATAATATTTCTTTAATTGATTCAAGGAGTCTTTAAGTAGTTGAAATAACTCATTGTCCATTTGCAATTGCTTTGACTTCTTCATACTCTATTGTCCTTGACCTATTCAAATCTCTCTCATGCCTTGATGTCTGTATTTATTCTTTTCTCAACAAACTTGGAATTTCATATCAGTTACTTCCACTGAGGTTAAGATGCAAAGATCCTATAAAATTCATGATTACTTAGAATATAACATTTATCATCATTTACATGTGAAAGCATATTCATATTTCTTTAATGGTACTATCGAAAAGGGGTCAAGACAGTAGGATTGTTCATCATAATAGCTTTTAAAAAATTATTAACACAAGGTCTATGTCCTTAAAACATAATACAAAGTCTTAAAACAACATACATGTCTGAAATAGAAGATCGTAAAATGGGGCTCATCAGTCCCCCAAACTTAAGCTTCTATTGGTCCACTAGTAAGAGAATTATAATTTTATTTCCATTCCAAAAACCTAAAATCAACTCCATTAGTTTCCCTTGTGGTCTTTGCAATGGGACTCCAACAGAATCCGTGATCCTTCCTCAAGTTCTCCCATTTGGCCCTTTTCTACTCAACATCATAACATATGAGGCCCTCCCAATGTGGAATAGACAACCATAACATTGGTGACTGAAAGATCAAGGGTATCCATTTCTACTATTATGATATGCTCAATTGTATGTAGGTAGCTTCTCTTCTGAGTGTTGTTTGGTAATTTTGCAAAGAGTGGGGTTCAATTCTTTTCCAATATGCTGCAACCAATTCCACCTCCAAGCTAAGTGACCAAAGACAGTTCTATTCAAGGCATCTATAATTTCTTCATATTGCTTATGTGATTCTTCCCTCAACGTGATAATTCTCATCTTCTTAATAGAATATAAATTATTTTATTTTATTTTTCAAAGATCCTGTCAAGATCACCTACTTCAGCTTGTAAGGGTAGTGGAATAAATTGCTCCATTTCTTGATAGTCTGTGAATTGCTCACCCTTATTTTCATTATGAATATAGGACATGAATGCCCTAAGATGTATATCTCCTAAGGACAAAAAGGGGTTCTACTATGAATCATAACGAACATCATAATTGTGCAAATAGAACTCATAGAGTATGTTTTTAAGTTGAGGGGTGGTTGTTTTATATGAAAGCATGAAGTCTTCAGGGCTAATGAGATAGGGATTCATCCCGAAGATCTCCTTGGATAGTTTATAGGATAAATATAACTCTCTTATTATAAGGTATAGATCCTAGGTGCTAGCCTACATTCAACAAGATGTGACACAAGAGTAGTTACATTCTCTATCATTCTTTTCAAATTGTTAATTTCTTCATCCTTTTTCTTAAGCTCCTCATGCAATTATTCTTTCTATTTCTTCTATTAACTTACATAATTCAAATTCAATTGAAGCACATGAAGATGGAGATGGTGTGAGTACACTTACCCTAACCAAATTTGCTTATTGTTTTTTATCTCCTCCTCCTTTATCCACTGCTACCCGCTCTATTTTTGTTGCAATGTTTTCTAAACTAGTGGCAATTTTTTCTTCATCCATTGGTCCCTCTTCACTAATGTTCTCAAATTTAGTGGTAGTTGTTCATTTATTGGCTTCTCTTTCTGTTGATCATTCTACCTTTTTCAACTTCATTATTTGGGTCAATATCAAGTTCAACTTCTAATTTCCTATAATGAATTGAAGCTTCCTAAGTCTCCTCTAATGGAATATTCTCCTCAACTTTATCACTCTCTATGGACGAAGTTCTTAATGATGAACTATAACTGGTTGAATGTTTGAAGATGATAAGTTGATGATCACCGAGATGCAAAAGTGAATGAAAGACATTAAATAAGTTATGTATTGTATTGTCATTGATGTCAACTTGATATAATCTGATTGGTCATCTACATATTGTCATTAACCTTGAACAGTTGAAGGGACAAAGTTTATGCTATCAGTAAAACATAAAATGCCAGTGTACACCGAGTGATAGTAAACACTGATGGATAGTGCACACCAACAGATAGAGAACACCAAGAAGTTCACAGTGTATACCGAGCACCGCAGTAACTGAGTATAACTAAAGTTGTTACTGAGGACAACTGGAGTCAATGACCAAGCTAACTAAAGTTGATCACCGATCAAAACTGAAGATAAAAAATGAAAAAACACTTAGCTGGCAGGAGCTATATTTAGAGTTAACTGATTGATTACTTTATTATTAACGACCAGTTGAACTAAAACAAAGAATAGATTTAAAGCTAGTTTTATTCATAGTTAACAAAGAGGGATTTGTGGAATAAAACTAAAGCAGAGCTTTACGGATTAAAGCAAGAACGTCGAGATTTGCGGATCAAGAAAGTTATCTACAATGAAAAAAAAAGAAGATTGAATGACCAAATTATGTCTATATAAAGAGACAAGTAATTCATTATGAAAAAAAGGAATGCTGAATATAATTCTGATGAAGATAGAAGTCTTCATACAGGATGAAGAATAGAGCCAAAGAATTCTGCAGACACCAAGCAACAGAAGCAAGAGTATTCACCAAGAAGAACAAAACAAAGAAAGGCAGCAAAGGAATTGAAGAGAACTTTGATCAGAGAGGTATTATGGACTAACAATAGATATGAAAATATGCAAGTTAAATTTGTATTTTTAAACTGATCATTTATTGTTTCAGTTTAACCATTAATTCAGAAAATCTCTTAACTGAGTAGGATTTAACCATATTTATTGTATTGAGATACTCAAGAATATCAAAAGGTTTTCTTGTTGACAGCATAGTGAATGCTAGGTCAAAAGACAAACTATTAGTTTTGAATCCTCTAACAATGTCGCACTTAACAGTGTGTTTGTAACCTTTAACAGGGTTGGCTCTTCACCGAACTCACTTCAAAAGAGTGAAAATTTTGGGTTACCTGTCCCAAGTGGGTTTTTCGATTAACATGGTTTCTATGTTAAAATCCATGTGTCAAATGTGTATTTATTTCATTTCATTGATCATTTACTTTATACATTACTAAAACTAGATTGGTCAGTAAACACTAAGTTTAATTGCTGCTACTTGGTAAAGGCTAAGAAAAGATAAATAGTATATTCACCGAGTAGTTTATATTTGTTAAGAATACTTAAAGGCATACATCTTGATAACTAGAGGATATTATATTTTTTATATAAGTTTTGGTTGGATTATTGGAATTATTTTAAGGCCACTGATTCACCCCCCTCTCAGTTATTCTAACAATTGGTATCAGAGCTTTGGTGCTTGGAAGAGAGTTTAAATACTCAAGCCAAAAATCACAAGATGAGTAAAAGGGATGTGCCTAAGTTGAACAAAGACAAATTTTCATCATGGAAAAGCAGGATAAGACTTCATCTATCAGGTATTGGAAATGATGTCACACAATACTTTGATACTGAATATGTTGCACCTACTATACCTCTAATTGTTGATCAATTGAGAGAGAAACATGAACATAATTCTATGATGATAGAGCTTGCTTCTTCACTATCCGATGCTAAATTTGAAGATGTCAAATCATGCACCACTGCAAAGAAAATATGGGACAAAATCAAGCTAGTACATGGAGGAGACACCAATGTGCTGAGAGCTAAAGCTGAAAGCCTAAGAGGAAAGTTTGATGACCTAAGAATGAAAGAAGGAGAGAACATCACTCAGTATAGTAGCAGAATCAAAGAAGTTTTCAATGTTATCTGTGGAGTAGGAGGAGTACTTGAGAAAGAAATAGTGGTAAGTAGAATCCTACGAACCTTACTACATGTTTATGCTATTAGAGTATCTGTAATTCAAGAAATGAGAGCAGTAGAAAATAACAATGTTACTCATGATAGTTTGATTGGTAGAATTATTTCATTTGATATGAACAACTATGACAACAATGTCTTACCAACTATTGAGTCTGCATTCAAATCTTCTCTGAAAATAAGCAAATCTAGTAACAAACACACTATGAGAAATGATAGTGAAAGTGATAGTGATGAACAAGAACTTGATGAAATTGAAGCACTAATGGATAGAAGATTGCAAAGAGGTAAAGGAAGATACAAAGGTAAATTACCATTGGTCTATTTTAATTGCAAAGAAATTGAACATTTTGCTGCTAGGTGCCCTAACAAGAGAAAGGATGAAAGAAACAATGATAGATTTTATGAAAATAAGTTTGATAGAAGTGATGGCCGAGATTACCGAAGCAACAAAAAATATAACAGAAGATATAACTGAGACTACAAGGACAAAGGCTAGAAGGCTTGTTACCTAGTTGAGAACAAAGCTGAAAATATTGACACCGAGTCTGATGAAGATCTTGAGGTAGTATTTGTTGCTATGAAGGATGATTTAGATGAAGAACAAAGGTATGTTAACACTCCACTCATATCTAAAGTTAGCAAAAATGATGTCTAGATTATTGATAGTGGTTGTACTCAACACATGACTGGAGATAAGGAAAAGTTAGAAACTTTTGAATATTATAATGGTGGATCAGTTAGGATGGGTAATGACTCACCTTGCCCAGTTGAAGGAAAAGGAAACATCATGTTGAATAATTTGATTAGATGTGAAAATGCATATTGGGTGAAAGGACTTAACTATAATCTATTGAGTGTTTCACAGCTGAATAACACAAGACATCGAGTTGCATTTGAGAACAAAAAGGATTTGATCTATAATGGAACATGAAAGTTGATCTATACTGGTGAACAAACAAAAGGTAACCTATTCTATCTTGATAATATTAAGACCAATTTTTTATTGGCTAGAAATGAAGACATTTGGTTGTGGCATAAAAGGTTATGTCATGTGAATTTTGACAATATGGTTAGGATAAGCAAGAAAATAAAAGTAAGAGGCTTACCGAGTATGTCAAAGCCCAACCATGTCATGTGTAAGAATTGTAAAAAAGGAAAAATGACAAAATCTAGTTTCAAGAGAAAAACCTACACATCTAATGCTATTCTAGAGTTAGTCCATACTGACTTATGTGGACCAATGAGAACAAATAGCTATTATGGTGATAGGTAATTTATTCTATTTTTTTATGACTATTCTAGGATGATGACTGTCATGTTCTTAAATGATAAATCTGAAGCATTTAAGATGTTCAAATGGTTTAAAGATAAATTTGAGAAAAAAAGTGGAAAAGAACTGAAATGTTTGAGATCAGATAGAGGAGGAGAATTTATTTCTGATGAATTCACTAACTTTTGTAATGAGCATGGGATTACAAGACAAGTTTTTGCACCGAGAACACCACAACAAAATGGGATTGCTGAATGGAGGAATAGATCAATTGTTGATTGTGCCAGAACACTGATGATTGAAAAAGGCATCACACAAACATTCTAGAGAGAAGCTGTCAGTATTGTTGTCTATACACTAAACTGATTTCAACTGAAGAAAGACACCAATAAGACACCTTATGAGCTATGGTATGGGTACACACCAAATGTGAGTTACTTTACAATTTTTGGAATTCAATGTTATATATTGAAAGATGATAGAAATGAGAAACTTGACTCTAAAATTGATGAAGGAATATTTCTAGGATATTCTACCAAAAGCAAACCTTATAAATGCCTTAACAAATCTTCTAACAAAATCATTGAAAGTGCAAATGTTAAAGTGGATGAATTTGCTGAGAAAAATGATGAGGAAAGAAAAAAGGAACCAGAAGATTACAATAGATTTGTCTACATTGATGAACCTGAAACTTTGCCTGAGAAACATTGTAACGCTACCGAGTGACATAACAATGCAACTGAGCAACAAGATGCACACATTGAGAATCAAGAAAATGCTCACAATGCAGAACTGAGTGATAATGAAGATCACAATGAAGGTCAAAATAATGATCAAAATGATGAACAGAGATCTAAACTTGTACTTTCTAAATATTCCAGAAGACACCATCCACAAGACGAGATCATTGGAGATAAAAGAGCTAGAATGAGAAGAAGAAGTAAGTCACTTAACACTAGATGTTTGATTTGTGATTTTGAGCCTAAATCTATTAATACTGCACTTGAGAATCAAGAATGGGTTAGGGAAATGAATGAAGAGATCGAACAAATTGATAAGAACAAAACATGAACATTAGTACCTAGACCGAGTGACAAAAATGTCATTGGTACCAAATGGATTTTCAAAAACAAACCGAATGAGAATGGAGAAGTCACAAGGAACAAAAGAAGACTGGTATGCAAAGGGTATGCACAAGAAGAAGATATTGACTATGGAGAAACCTTTGAACCCATTTCTAGAGTAGGAGTAAGAATTCTACTTGATTATGCTACTTTTAAAGGATTCAAAGTATACCATATGGATGTTAAATCTGCATTTCTGAATGTAATACTAGAAGAGGAGGTATACATTGAACAAACTTAAGGGTTTGTTGATCCTAAAAAGAGGAACATGGTTTGTAGACTACAAAAATCCTTGTATGGATTGAAACAAGCACTGAGAGCATGGTATGAAAGAATTCACTCTTATCTCATTAGTATTGGATTTGTCAGAACAAGTGACAACAGTAATCTATATTTGAAAGGAGATACTGATGATAAGATACTGATTGCTGAGATATTTGTTGATGATATCATATTTGGAGGTAATGATATGTTATGCAAGTCATTTGCTGATGAAATGAGCAAATAATTCAAGATGTCAATGTTTGGAGAGATCAAAATTTTTCTTGGTCTACAGATTCTACAACAGGAAGAAGGCATCTACATCACACAATCCAAATACATCGAAGAAGTTCTGAAGATATTCAAGATGGATGAATCCAAACCATTTGGAACACCTATGGAAACCAGATGCGAATTGACAAAGGAAGATAAGACAACTGAGGTAAATCAGACCTTATACAAATCTATGATTGGCAAACTAATGTATGTTGTACATACTAGACCTAATATAGCACATGCAATTGGTATAGTTGCAAGATTCTCTGCTAATCCCAAGGAATCACACATGACTATCGTTAAAATAATTCTAAGATATCTGAAGAATGCCAAAGACTATGGTTTGCAGTATAATAAAGAAGGCAAATTTTAGCTACAATTTTATACTAATGTTGATTGGGATGGAAACATAGATGATAGAAAGAGCACAATAGGAGGAGCATTCTTTATGGGTGATAGACTTGTCACATGGACAAGAAAAAATTAAGGATTCATATCTCAATCAACTACAGAAGCATAATATGTTGTTGCTGCTGCAAATTGCTCTAACATTGCGTGGATCAAGCAATTGCTGAAAGGTATGAACATGTAAATTCTTGACCCAATGATTATCTATTGTGATAAAACAAGTGCTATAAACATCTCAAAGTATCTTGTGATGCATGCTAAAACAAAGCACATAGCTATTAAGTATCATTACTTGAGGGAACAAGTACAAGAGAAAGAGGTGATACTGGAATATGTAGAATCCAAAGAACAATTAGCAGAAATATTCACAAAACCATTCCAAAAGATACATTTGAGTACCTGAGAAATAGACTAGGGGTCCAACCCTTGTCTACTGGTCACTAAGCTGACTTGGAGGCTGCATCAGCCTGGTGGAACCCATGTTGACAAAGTGACTTACATCCATTCTTGTTCAAGGAAGTAACTATTCACATATGTTTATGTATCTTTTATAGCTTTTATTTTCTAATATCTTTGTTTTATCAAAGTGTCATTATGTATTCGTTCACTTTCATATGTCTCATGGTTTAATGTTTTGAGATTCTCATTATCTTAGAATCATTTTCTTAAGGTTCCTTTTCAATAAGAGAATCTAGGAACCTGATCTTGTGACTTTCTCCCCTTAAAGACATAATGTAAATTAGTATTGAATATGCTTTTGTGTTGTTTTCATATAAATCCTAAATGCAATTAAGAGGAATTCTACACATCTTATCATTGCATTATGAAACTCTAAAATCTGTATTGGTGATAAAATCAAAGAGATAATATTTTATGAGAAGAATTAATACTTTGAATTAATGACGCCCTTAAATGTTCCAACTAGTAGTCTATCAATATTTTGGCAAGGTTAAAATTGGTTTAATTAAACTTTGATGAATTTGAATGATTATTACTTTCATGAGATAAGACGATACTGTTATCTATGATTATGATTTGAAAATTACAATGTGTTATAGTTTGATTGATAACAATGATGATAAATGATATCTCCTTTTCACATAT
>MU227214.1:918911-952406 GCA_018584345.1 Thuja plicata
TATATATATATATATTTTTTTTTTTTCAAAATACGTTATGCTTATGAATATGAAAGGAGATTTTTGTAAAACGTTATCATGAAAATATTGTTAAAAGAAGGTTATACTATAGTAATACTATGTTATTTTTGAAAACACTCATATTATTATGTATAATCTACAAGTATTTATGTTTCTTATTCTCCTTCCATGATATCGGTATATGTTAAATGACTTCCTTGGTTAAATCATCACGAGAAATAGTTATTTTAATGTGCCTACCAAACTTTTGAAACTCATACCATTCATTATAAATCAAGGCAAAATAATAAATAATGTTGTGTTATTTCTTTTATATAGTACTCTTTTATTTGATTATTGATGGAAACAAATTTGTTTTGAGGAAATAAGAGGAGATAATTTAAAGAGACCAATTAGAATAGTATGAACCTTATGTAATAGATTGGGTTTATTTCTATTCCTTAATGCGTAATCATTAATGTATGAATCTCATATTTCTTATCCTTTTAAAGAATAATCAATTTATCACCTTTTGATAAACCTTCCATCCATCAAAATTTGATCTGTAATTTGGTGAGCAATATTACCCTTATCCTGATATGTTTACCTCCAAACTTAGGATTATGTTTCTAGGTTTTACTTATGTCCCTTATGTATTCTATTGAATGTTGTATTATTTGAATCCATATCAATAATAGATATGTTTGTTTACAATTAATATATGCTTATCTTTTCTATTTACGCAAATAAGTTTACCAAGGTTGATATCGAAATAGAATGGTTATAATTAATATATAACTTATGCAATCACGTGATCAAACACCTATCCTTTGTTTACTTGTAGCATGGTGGCGGTAGTGATAAAATTGAGATTAGATTTTATATGGCACTTTAAATATTAAAGTTTTTTATCGCTGATAATTTCACGTTGCATGCAGGCTACCAAGGTGGCAAACATGATGGATATATCATACGCTCGATAGTACAGATCTTTGATGTTGAAATAAGTAGTCACCTACAAACCAATTACAAGACCATAGCATGTTGGTCACTGCACCATCTCCTACGCCATAGCAGTCTGCAAGGGATTCACGCTGGTTGCCACCTTCAGCAACAAACACCACGCCATGCCTCCATTTTCAAACTAGCCGATGTCTTCATCAGCAAACATGGCAGGTTTTTGCACGTTCCAAAAGAGCATGGACACTTTCATCAGTGTAGTCACCACTTCTATCATCATCACATAGTTGATCGACTCCCTCATACACTGCAGATTCAATATACAGACCCGCAAAAATCTAATACAAAGTCAAAGATTCATATACATATACAATAACCAAAATATATATGTTAGAGGATGATACGGGGGATAATAATATGCTTATCGATATATTCAGGTGTATAAAGAGAAAATTTAGTACAGATCAGTATGTCGATACATACATATGGAGTTAAATGTGTTAAAGGAGAAGATCGACACCTATATTCAGAGATATCAATGCATTACTTTGTATTATCGCTTCCATCAAAGTGGTCGATGCAGTATATAGAACAACAGAGGATGTCATCAGATTTTTACCATGCTGGCTGCCACCCTCATCAGAAATAATGACATGGGTCGATGCATATGTTATTGTTGGAGATTTGATTCTGAGAAGTTGATTGATTGTATGTTTGTCATTGATGACAACATATAATACACAGTAGTAATTTTGTATTTACTTATCAGAATGATGATATGAAGACTTGCATGGATAGATACATGTTTTTGACATGTTTTATTATGTTATGTTCATACACGCAGACCCAGATATGATGTTTCAGTAAAGTTATGTAATTATGTTATTGGCAGTTACAGTTCTGGAAGTGTAACAGTTTAGGACCGACGTATATCACGTGTTTCTTGAGTTGCGCCTATCTTCTGTATATGCGTGTGTATATTCATGATTAGTTATGAGTTGATGATATTAATCCAAAGGCGCCAAACATGTTTCAAGAAGATTGCAAAGTTAGAGTTAAATTGGTGAGGCCGACTTAGTGAAGCATCGCGTCTATTTGGTTTATACTTGCACGGTTGTAATTATGCTTGCGTGCTTAGTAGAGCTGACAAGTATGTTATGAAGAGTTGTCTTATAGGTCCCATGATCTCATACTATGAGGAAGATACTTATAGAAATTCAAAGGTGACACGCTAAGTGTGAATGATACGAAAAGATAAGAAAGATGTACATAGCAAATTATCAGAGTTGGTTCATTCATCAAGAGTCTATGTGAAGAAGAAATGAAAGATTGCAATACACTGGAACTGATCAAGACAGTAGGTCTAATCTACAGTTCATCATCAGATATAGTGCATATCTATTATTGAGAAGGTTGTAGCCTTCACCATCAAGCAGTGAGCTTTTGGAAAGTGAGTCCACCACCCCTAACAGGGATACTTATAAAAGAATCCTAACAGGGTTCGACCCTTAACCAGGTCACTATACTTATTGCATTGTATTGTACAACTCCTAACAAGGTTGAAATATCTTCTAACAGGGATTACTACAAACAAGTATAGTTTATTGTGGGTGCTAATTCCTAACAGGGTTGAAATATCTTCTAACAGGGATTACTACAAACAAGTATAGTTTATTGTGGGTGCTAATTCCCACCGGGGTTTTTACCATTTGGTTTCCCATAATCAAATTGTGTGTTGAGTACTGTTTTATCTGATTAAGCATTTACTTTTTTGTATTCTAAAGTTAAAGAAGTAAAAAGAACTGAAGTTACTGATAACTTATTCACCCCCCCCCCCTCTCAGTTATCCTTTGGGACTATTCTAACAATATGTTCGCAGAGCACAGAGGNGAAGTTACTGATAACTTATTCCCCCCCCCCCCCTCTCAGTTATCCTTTGGGACTATTCTAACAATATGTTCGCAGAGCACAGAGGTGGCTTTCAAACTCCAAACGTGCTGGTTGACTTGCTTTGCTATCAAACATTCCATCAACCCCCATAGAGATTGTAGACATAACCGTGGTTGGATATGCAATTTGGAATATCCATTATCATACCTATCGAATTCAATGTACAAGGCAGGGATTGCAATGGGGTTATGGATAAATTTATATACAAATCCATTTAGTTGGGCAAGTACCATTCAACCGAATCGGTTAATAATTATTACTGATTAAGAATAGCTTGTTATCAAACTATTGTAATAGTTAGAATAGGTGGTTATAGATTAGTTTTTAGGGAAAGGGTGTGATGTTTCACACACCCTTTCGATTTTATATTTATATTCATTCATAAATCTGCAATTCTGAGACAAGATAACATTGAACAAGACATGATGACTGATGTATTGAAACTATGGATTCTTGGGGTGTGATGGAATGAAAGATAGTCAAATTTGAAATCTGAATGCAAAGATTCAATACACCATTTCTTGTCAAGCAGAGATAAGTCTGTATTTCATTTATTGTGCAATAGTTTCTCATTATTTCTTTACAATCAATTCCTTCAGATAAATCAATTTGAAATTCCTTAAAGTGATAGTTTTGAGTTGCATACATTTCATTTCTAAGTTTATATTTTATATATTCAATTGTTTCTTTCTCATTTTCGCATGGTTAAATCCTATTGATTAAGGTATTGATCAATTGGTCCGTCATCTGAGGAATAGTATTAAATTGAAATATATTTTAAATTTTAGTTATATGTGCATCTCATTACGCCTTTAAGGTGATAAGCTTTTGTTTTTAAAGCTGTCTCTAAATTTGAACGTAAGATTGAAGAGATATCGACTCTGTTGCCCATTATTGAATTAAAGCACTGGTCTCTCTCGTTAATTGAATTTGGTATAAGGTTTCATTGTTTCAAGTTTTGAATTACTCTTTTATTTCATCTAATTCAGTTCATATCTCAATCATATCAAGAAATATTAATATATTATATTTCAATAACACATATATTTTCAGTTTTGTGATCTTATTAACACATTGAGAAGCAGGAGTTGAAGTTATCAGTTATATGCTATAGGAAACCTCTAGAAGACTTTGAAGACAAGTTTTAAAGTGCAAGCCCACCAGACTTGGTTCTGTGGAATCAGAATTGTAGGAGGTTGTTGAAACCTCATTCGTTGGCAAATCGATTGTATCTATCTTCATTGGATAAGCGAAATCCGTAAGAAGTCCAATCTGTCGATTTGAGCACCAACACAGCCTACACAGAATCAAAAGATCAATCATGTTGATGCAAGTTGAGATATGGACTGCAATAACATATCAGTACATGAAGGTACATATCTGAACTACACACAAAGAGATATTATTGTCTACTATAGAGCTGTATTGCAGATGAACAAGATTCAATGATATATTTTTTTGGCATTGTTGTCAAAGGGAGAGAGATATCCAATAATGAAATATTCATCAAAGAGAAGAAATTGTCAAAAGGAGAGAAGTGTTCAATGAAATATCCACCAGGGAGAAGAACATCATCCAAAGGGAGAGAAAGATTCATAAAAATAACCATCCATCTAAGGGAGAGAATTGGAGAAAGTTAACATTGCATATTTATCCAGAAAAAAAAAATTCTACAACAAAGGGAGAGACAGAATCAGAAGTTTCCACATCTATCCACTGAAGGGAATGAAGAAAAGGAAAAGCACTCTCCAAGAATAAAATCTAAGCTAGAAAAGCTTACCAAGACTTGGATATTTGAATTCGTTATAGACTAATAAGTTTGGTATGTTATGGTATATTTCATATTGTGTTGATATTGTGTTGCCATCAATGCCAAAGGGAGAGATTGATGAACTATAACTGATTGATTGTTTGAAGATGATAAGTTGATGATCACTGAGATGCAAAAGTGAATGCAAGACATTAAATCAGTTAATGTATTGTATTGTCATTGATGTCAACTTGATATAATCTGATTGGTCATATACATATTGTCATTAACATTGAACAGTTGAAGGGACAAAGTTTATGCAATCGGTAAAACATAAAAAGTCAGTGTACACCAAGTGACAGTAAACACCGATGGACAGTGCACACCGACGGACATAGAACACCGAGCAATTTACAGTGTATACCGAGCACCGCAATAATTGAGCATAACTGAAGTTCTTACCGAGGACAACTAGAGTCAATGACCAAGCTAACTGAAGTTTATCATTGATCAGAACTAAAGATAAAGAATGAAAAAAAAATTAGCTGGTAGGAGCTATATTTAGAGTTAACTGATTGATTGCTTTATTCTTAACGATCAGTTGAACTAAAAAAAAGAAGAGATTTAAAGCTAGTTTTATTCACAGTTAACAAAGAATGTCGAGATTTGCAGATCAAGAAAGTGATCTATGATGAAAACAAGAAGACTGAATGGCCAAATTATGTCTATATAAAGAGACAAGTAATTCATTATGAAAAAAAGGAATGCTAAATATAGTTCTGATGAAGATAGAAGTCTTCATGCATATCTTATCGTACAAGATGAATAATAGAGCCAAAGAATTCTGCAGACACCGAGCAACAGAAGAAAGAGCATTCACCAAGCATAATAGAACAAAGAAGGGGAGAAAAAGAACATTGATCAAAGAGGTATTATGGACTAACAATAGATCTGAAAATATGCAAGTTAAAGTTGTATTGTTGAACAGATCATTTACTGTTTCAGTTTAACCATTGATTCAGAAAATCTCTTAACCAAGTGGGATTTAACCATCCTTATTGTATTGAGACACTCAAGAGTATCAAAAGGTTTTCTTGTTGAAAACACAGTGAATGCTAGGTCAAAATACAAACTATTAGTTTTTAATCCTCTAACAAGGTCGCACTTAACATTGTGTTTGTAACCTTTAACAGGGTTGGCTCTTCACCGAGCTCACTTTAGAAGAGTGAAAATTTTGGGTTACCGGTCCCAAGTTTTTTTTCCCTTAACAGGGTTTCCACATTAAAATCCATGTGTCAAATGTGTATTTCTTTCATTGCATTGATAGTTTACTTTACACATTACTAAAACTGGATTGGTCGGTAAACACTAAGTTTAATTGTTGCTACTCGGTAAAGGTTAAGAAAAGATAAACAATATATTCACTGAGTAGTTTATATTTGTTAAGAATACTTAAAGGCATACATCTTGATAACTAGAGGATATTATATTTGTGATATAATTTTTGGTTGGATTATTGGAATTATTTTAAGGCCACTGTTTCACCCNTTCCCCCCCCCCCCCCCCCCCTCAGTTGTTCTAACACTTAATATTGGGGACTATTGACTAGTAAGCTCTTCTATTTTCTCACCCCCTTCACCAAAGTGAGTACCTTTAGTTTCAGTTGATCTAGGGATGTAGACTTATTTTGTTTCTTTTTTTCCCATAGGTTTCCTAGGCTTCCCTATAAGAATATGGTTTCTCCTGGTGCCCTTTATATGAGTCCTTTTAACTTCCTTAGGAAGCTTTTCCATTGGTTTTATAACTATTTTTGGATCCTTAGTGGCTACAAGTTTCCTTATATTTGTATCTTTCCTCTTTTGAACCCTAGGTTCTTTAGGCTCAGAACCTTGAACCTTACCCTTCCTTTTAACACTATTTTTTCCTTTTGAATCATTTTTCCTATCACTACACCCCTACCTCTATTAGATTACCCTAATGACATTGGAGTTTCTGTCGGGGTGGTCCTAGTGCTATATGTTGAAGTTAGGTAGTTGCAGGAACTATCTACATACTTGCGATGATAGATTCAATATCTTGGTTCTTCTCTATCTTGCTATGTATGTTTGTATTCCTGGGAGATTATTGTTTCTCAGATAATTTATTTTACCATATTATCAAAAATTATTTCTTGGGTGTCGTTGGTTATTGTTAAGTCATGTGCGTACATGGATGTTATTTTACGAAGAAACTTAATTGCTGCGAATTGGAGAATATTCATCTCCATCTCATGTAAGGTTATTCTCCTTGTAATTATTTTCAACATGTGTGCCTTGCTAGTCTTGTATTCATGCATCTTCCAGTCAACTATGAAGAGCCCTATTCTTATGTATCGTTTGGAATTGTAAACGTCTCATGCTGTGTAACAATCAATCATTATAGAGACACATGTTTGTGGCTATTGAGTTGGATAAGAGAATGTAGCGTCTCCACTATGCAACGGTCAAGATCCTATAGCTTCATTTTCATGTATCTTTGTGATGTGTATTTGATGATGATAAATTTGGTGGTGGGAATATCTTCACTTGTCACTCAATACTTTGTGTAACTAATGTCTTCTTATTTTGATGGCAAGTGAGATTTTTTGTTTCGGATGCTAGTCTTTCAATAGAATCGTATCAAAAGTTTGTGATCATTCATTTTGAAGTCTCAAATTTTTTATTATCTTCGAAAGGGTGCCATCTAATTATAGAAGTTTCCTTTGGACATTATTGTGTGTGCAGTTCAGTATATCATTATTTTCTCTAGGTGAATTTTGATATTGTATGTAGTGTTCATCATATGAGTAAATTTATTTTAGTAGAAGATTAATTATTTTGAAAAGAGAATGATGTTTGTGAGCTTTGTACTAAGACTTTGTTGTTATTATTCAATAAAGGAGTACTTTTTGGTGTGGCTAGGTTTTTCCCTCGAGTAGGAGGGCTTTCCCAGGGTATTGTTGGTTCCCAAATCAACAAATTGGAAAAGATATAAGAATGTGCAAAATTTTGTGATCAATATTTCCAATTGACTTGGCCAACTAACACGATCATTCAAACTTGATTGGATTCCTCTACACTTCAGGCTCTGTAGGACCTATGCGGGTGCACATATTCTTCAATTTTCAAATTGAAACCTTTTATAGCAGATTGATTTTGATGTTCTACTCTGATTTCTATGTGATCTATCAAGATGACATAAGGTCTCCGAATAGATTCACTTGTGTATCTTTCCACTATTACTACTCTAATTGATTTTGAATCTTCTATTCTTATTGCTTATTTTCTAACTACCTTCATTCTATTGTTATCTTCTACTTTACTCTTCTTTACTTCAATTCTAATCTATGTTTCTATCTGCCCTTATTGAAAATAATGATATGGTTTTATTTAAATATTTATAGATTAAGACCAGTCCCTTATCCTTATTAGGCACAGAGTCACTTTCTCTCAAATCTTCATGTATAACTTTGCAAGACACTTTTTTGAATTTGTCCCTTAGATAAATCTGTCAACCATCCAATTCTATCAATGCAAGATAACTAGCACATAACACACTATCCAACCTAATTGAATTTAATTTATACTTGAGAAGACCAACCAAACAAGGAATGCAAGGACAACACTTCTCAAACACTCCTTGATATTCAAACTAATGTGAAAGTAAATAATTCCTTTACAAAAGAATTCAAGATGACAATTAATTACTTAGTCAATAATTACAAAAAACTGATTTGATAAAATTTATTTACACCACAATTGTAAAAACTTAACTAGGTCTATAGTAAATCATGTCTAGGTTACATCTTGTCTGTCTATTTGGATCTGTATTCATAAAATCTACCCCTCTATCCAATCGGTGAAATCCCTTTTATATGCACAAGGGATCTCCTCATAATGGTTACTCTAACCCTATTCAAAAAGACAAAGGAGTACCGCACCGCGAATGGCAGCACTAGGATTTCAGCAGTTGCAGTCGCAACACCGTGAATGGCAGCACCAACATCAACAGTACCATCACCAGTGACAACATCAGCAATACCAACGTCATCAAGAAGTTGGTTGTTAGGATATTGTAAGGGGTAAGCATCGACATGCAGGTCTTCACCCTGACTTTCCTATTGAGTTTAAAAGCCTTTTTCGATCAACACCTATAGCGCAACCTTCCAGGAAAATTTAGTCTATAGCAACCTCATAGCACACGGGTTTCACAAAGGCCACGTTTGCAGAGAAAAATGTGGTTGGTAATAATGCTAGGACTATTTTTCATGAAAAAGCCATAGTCCAACCGGCTAAGTCATTTTTTTTAAACCCCCAGTTTAATTTTTCCAATAGAAAGGACCACGAGGGCTTCTGGACGTTTGAAATAGGGGAATCTTCATCAATGGCCGATCATCCCAATCAACCCTATGCAAAAATTATTAAAACTTTGGGAAAGGGCTTTGAGCGGGAAAATGTTTTTCCAAAAGTTCAAACACAAAAACCCTTTCTTCCAGGAAAACAAAGGTTTCGGCACAAGACTAGAACGCTACTTAAAGGCAAGCAGCCAATTTTTGGCATCTGCGAATGTACCCCCCAGTATCTCCGACAGGCACAATGGAGAACATCGTCAAGAGAAAACAGGACCTGTCCGCAGGGGTCAACCTCCCACCACTCATGATAGATCGATCAGTTCGAGCCCCCTTCATTCCAAACAAATCCTAGCAAGTTTGGCAAAAGAAGATTTCCCCAGATCTTCCACATTCAGATCCCGGAATGGCTTCGATCACCCTTCCAGAAAAAATGTTGCAAATACCTATTGGCACACTCTGGCACTTGGCACTCATAGGTAAGCTCTCTTCCAACGCTTTGTCATTTTTAGATATTAACGAATGGGCAATTCAGTATTTTCAAGGGTTAAAAGAAATATTTTGTATTGATCCTGTAAATCAATTTTTTGTTGCTATCTTTCATACTAAAATTGATAGAGATTTGGTCAACAAACAAAAAGATTGGTTCTGTAAGGGATTGGGTCTCTTCACGATGTCCTAGGTTCCTAATTTTAAGCCAGAGCCCAATGTTGCTCATTTTTTCCCACACTAGATCTCCTTACCTTTGTTTCCATTAGAATACAGAGAACCAAAGATCTTAGAATACATAGCTAATAAGGTGGGGATCTTCCTTTGACACAATCTTATCCCTTTCAAGGATCCTCACCGAGATGTTAGAGTCTGCATTTTAATGGATACACAGAAAACCTTCAAACAAAAGATTGCAATTACATCAAAATGGGGGGAGTGGGTCTAGCACATTGTGGTAAATGATCTGGTCACAACTCATCATTATCAGCATAGACTTGGTCATTTAAACACAGAATTCCAACAAGAACAACTAAACAACATTAGTGTATGTTCGGATCACAGCTCTGACCCATCAACATGCACACAAAATACTCAGATTATGAGACACAGTCTTCAAGGGAAACAAAAAACTACAATTGAGGCCAAAGTAAAAATAGATACACAAGCACTATGTCCTGAGTAGAATCTGCAAGATAGGATATCTGTAATGATTCACCATATTTTGTTTTGCCTTGCCTATCTTAACTGGGAATACCATTACAAAACTGGTAATCAGGGGTTGTTGGAGTTTGACTCCCCTACACCAAATACATCATATGTCAATGACATTGTGCACCAATTAACATTTTATGAATCCCCAATTATCCTCGCTCTCACCAATGGGATACAAAGAGAGGATCAAAACATGATAACATCCGGATGCATGAATTCAGACATGGGCTGTGAGATGTATGAAAAATTTGCAGTAGAAGAACAAACAACAAGCTCAGAGATCATTAAAGAGGTATTCCTTGAAAATGCATATTAAATGGAATTGCCATTATATGTTGCAATTGATGGTTCTATTAATGACCGGGACATCCCTACTGCCATATATCATAACAGTCAAACACCGGATAACCTTCATTGGACGAAGAATCTTCCATTTCATGATTTTCCGTTGGAACATAAATATCCCACTATACACAGTGGACTTGAGCACACTAAAGATGTCTTCTTAGATTTTGCAGAGAAACACTTAGACACTAAACTTCCTAAGATTCACTACTCAATGAACTACCAAAGCTTGGATGATTCCTGCCTATACCCAGAGGTGACAAATCTGATGCAGTTGACAGTTCAAGATAAGGTCAATATTGATTCATTTGAAGAGGCCGAGAAAAAAGAAATTATGCCTCAAGATATTGAAGCTTATGATACCCCAAATGGCTCTATCCATCACAACATTCTCTCAATTGAACAAACTCCTTTACAATGTGCCCAGTCCTTAAAGTCCCCAAGATCAAGAGGGTGAAAGCCAAAAAACACCAAAACAAAGGAAGAGATAGAAGCAGGTATCCAATCCACATTAGATGATAAATTTGTTTCCATCAAGAGAATGACAAGAAGGACAAGAGGTTCTCCTTGTCAACAATGAAAATTGCCTCATGGAATGTCAGAGGCATCAATGCCTATGACAAAAGAAATAGAATCAAACAAATGATTGATTCTATACATGCGGATATAGTTTTTCTCCAGGAAACAAAGATGTCGCAAGAGAATTTTGATAAGACTATAGGCAAATGGGCAACATGGTCATCCCTCCACCAAAAAGGTATCGGGGCCTCTGGAGGTTTAGCTATCCTATGGAACCCCAAGAACATCAATGTTACAAAGCTCGGGCAGGACAGTCATTGGAAAATGTTAGAAGTGACCAGCTTTGACTTCTCATTAATCCTGTTCAATATCTATGGTCCTACCTCTACACAAGATAAGAAAAAATTATGGAACCATTTAACATTTCAAATTCAGAATCACAGTGATAAAAATGGAGTGCTCGGAGGAGATTTCAACTCTATTCTTAACATGTCAGAAAAAAATGGGTGGTATATGTCCTCCTCTAAGAATAGTACATGATTTCTCTTCATTACTATCAAATAACAATCTGATGGATGTGGTTCCATCTTCTGGCTCGTTTACATGGACAAACAAGAGAGAAAATTTTGCACAAATTACTAGCCGTTTGGATAGGTTCCTAGTATCACAAGAATGGAAGCTAAAAAATGTCCACTTCCAATTAGATATCCTCTCACTACTAGGATCAGATCACTTTCCAATACTGTTTTCCATACATAATGTAGGAGTTCCATACAACCATAAACCATCTTTCAAATTTGAAAAAATGTGGCTCAGGCACCCCCATTTCCTACCTGTGATTAAACAATGGTGGGTGAGCTCACCATACATGGATGGAACTAAAATGCATCAGCTGGAAATGAAGCTGAAACATGTTAAAATTCCCATTGAAAAATGGAATGAAGAGGTCTTTAAAAACATATTTCAGCAAAAAGATTTGGTTAAGCAACAATTGTCACAATTACATGAGCATACTATACAACATGGCATGGACAATGACACATACAACACTCAGAGAGAACTCCAACAGGAATGGGAAGAACTGTGCTCTCAGGAGGAAGAATACTGGAGGCAAAAATCATGGGAATTGTGGCTTAGGGAAGGAGACAAGAATACTAAATTCTTCCATGCTTCAGCTAAGCAGAAAAGAACAGCCAACACAATATTTTCTATAACTGAAATTTCGTCAGGAAAGATCTTAACTAATGCTCAAGAAATCCAATGTGAAGGGGTAAGCTTCTATGAAAATCTGCTTGCTCCTGCCCAAGCCCCTTCCCCATCACAAGATCAGCTTAATGAAATTCTTGCTTCTAACCCGTGTTTAGTTACACACCAAGATAATCATACATTAATGGCCCCTTTCACTATTCAAGAGCTCAGACATGTGGTTCTCTCACTTCCCTCTGACAAAGCCCCAGGGCCGGATGGATATACACCACTCTTTTTTCAGTCATGTTGGGATGTTGTTGGTTGGGAGCTGCTGGTAGTGGTGGAAGAATCAAGGAAAAGTAAGAAAATGCTAAAATATTTCAATACAACCAACATAGCTATTATACCAAAGATGAAAGATCCAAAATCTGTTGCAGATTTTCGGCCCATATCACTATGTAACACAGTCTATAAAATCATTACCAAGGCCATATATATGAGATTATAGAACCTCATCCCATTAATTATCTCCCAAGAACAGGGAGGTTTTGTTCTAGGATGAGAAACTATGGAAGGAGCACTAGTTGCTCATGAAGTACTTCATTCTATTCAAGACGATCAGTCCCCTAATTTTGTCATCAAATTAGACATGATGAAAGCATATGACAAAGTGTGTTGGGATTTTCTCTTTTAAGTCCTTCTCAAGTTTGGTTTTTCCCTTCAGTGGTGTAAATGGATAAGGGCATGTATCTCAGGGGCCTAGTTCTCAGTCATCATTAATGGAAACCCAGCAGGTTTCCTCTCCTCTACCCAGAGAATCAGACAGGGGGATCCAATCTTCCCCATTCTTTTCATTTTAATGGCAGAAGCACTTAGTAGAACAATCAAGAACCAACATGCAATGGGATTATGGAGTGGAGAAAAAATTGGGGGCACAAATATTTCAGTCACCCATTCCCTATTTGTGGATGATACATTATTGTTTGGAAAATCAAAAGTCAAGGAAGCAGGACGAATAAAGTATGTCCTTGACCTATATACAGTTGTATCCGGGCAGAAAATTAATGCACAAAAGTCACAAATATACCTGCTCAACACTAACCAAATCATGTCAAATAAAATTGTCCAAGTCTTAGAGTTCTCGGTGGACATCCTACCCTCAAACTACCTCGGGATCTCGTTCTTTGTAGGAACGAATAAAGCAACTTATTGGTCATCTATTATTGAAAGAATTAAGAACAGAACAGTGGCATGGAAAGCTAGGTGGCTCTCACTATCAGGCAGAATTTTACTCATCAAATCTGTCCTTTCAACAATCCCAAATTACTACCTAGCTGTTTTAAAAGCCCATCTTCAGTCATACAACAAATACAAAAATTGATTAAAGGATTCCTATGGACAGGGAACATGAATGGGGAGAAAAAGATGCCTCTAATTTCACTAAAAGATATGGCAAAGGGTCCAACAATTGGAGGGGAAGGAGTTCATGATCTAACAACCTGTAACAAAGCGTTTGGAGGAAAATTAGTTTGGCAGATGTACAAAAAACTGCACAATAAATGGTGTCAGATCATGCATCAAAAATAGCTTGACAACGATAATCCAACCCGAATCCTAACCATTTCAGAATCACCCAAAGGGTCAGCGATTTGGAACTTCATGATGACTTCAAGAGAAGTAATATACAATTATGTTACATGGGAAGTCAATAATGGGTCAAATGTCAAATTTTGGAGGGATTCTTGGAATGGGCTGCCTATTCTACTATCACCAATTGTCCCTCAAGAAATTATCACTGCAACAGAAAATGAATGGGGTTATACCTTAAAGACTTTGTATCAGCTGTCAACTTATTTTCAGGGAAAGTACAATGGAAAGACCGGGAAGAATTACATCTTACAAGACAAAACACTGAACTATTTCGCAACATACTCATAGAAAGACAAGCATATTGCTCAGATAAGGAAGACAAGCTAGTCTGGGCTCCAGCAAAGGATGGTAAATACTCTATTAGAGAAGGATACAAAATTCTACAGCATGTGGAATGTCAAAAGGCACCCTCCTGAGCCTACCACTTTTGTTGGAATCAAGCTACTCTGCCTAAAGCAGGGTGCTTTTCATGGCTTGCATTGAACAAAATAATCCTTACAAGTGATCTGCTGGAAAAATTCCGCATCACTCAAGCCTTTCAATGTCCCCTATGCAAATACCAGATTGAGAATGGGGACCATTTGTTATTACAATGCACCTTTGCACAACAATGTTGGTTATTTGTACTCAACAAACTTTGTTATTATACTCCACTGCCTGATAAATTGTGGGATCTATTTGACTCTTGGCCAGAACTACATCATGATTCACTTTTTGAAAAAATCTGGAAATGTACTCCATCTTTAATAATATGGTCAATATGGTGGAAGCGTAATAAAAGGATATTTAGAAATGAAACCTCAAGTCTGAACACAGTGTTGGAAACTATAGAGAAGTCAATATCTGAGGTTGTCAATGCAAGCATATACAGATGTGGTTACAATCCTATCTTGACAACATGGGACACCTCAATATTGAAAAACTGGGGCAAACTTAGTATACCCACGAGTTGGGAAAACTTAAAAAAGTCTTCTGGACAGGTAGACCGATCACTTGTTCGGTGGCAACCTCCACTGCCTCATAATATTAAAATGAGTTTCAACAGAGCTTCTCGGGGAAACCTGGGAAAATCAGGATTGGGTGCTTGCATTAGGGATTCGAAGGGGAATCTATTAGCATGTATTGCCTCCCAACTACCTATAGGGACAAACAACACTGCAGAAGCACATGCAATGTTGGCAGGTCTTATTTTGGCAAAACAATGTGGGATCAAGAACATACAAGTAGAAGGAGACTCGTAGGTAATAATTAATGCCTGTGTTAAAAGGAAATCACATAATTGGAAGCTGGAATACATTTTAACACAAATATGGCGCATGCTAGACAACTTTCCATATTTAACAATTTCACACACACTTAGGGAAGGAAACAAAGTTGCGGATCTGTTGTCAAATATGGGCTGCGATGGCATAGAAATAATGGATACAAATGTAAGTAACATTGAAGAACAATGACCTGATTTGCAAAGGGTGGTGAACATAGGTAAAACATTTATCTCAAATTAAAAGATAAACATTGGGATTGTGGAAATATTGAAGCAAACCGAATTATGTGAGTGACAAGCTGTTATGATTTCACATACTTTGTCATATCAATTTGAGATTGTTAACATAACTTGATACCGACCATTGAGGAGTGCAAGTATAGGAAGTTGATGCTAAGTAATGACTACAAGGTGATTTACATATCTATGTCACAAATTAACATGTGGGAAGAGGGAAAGCATTGCAGAACACAAATCATGAAGCAAGCACGTCACTGGTCTGTGGAGATCAAGTGGCATCACCGAACTCATTTTTGAATCAGCATAGTACATTCATTTGATGATAGAAAAGAGAGGTGGTCGATACATCAAACTATTCACATGGCCGAGGGACGCGTGATAACCTTTCATTGACAGGTAAATTGAAAGGGTTTTTTACACGAATTGCAGAATACGTGCATCTTTACTCCCTACGTAATATTATAAATTCACCCAAATACATCACAACGCAGCAAGTTAATTCCTTAGCAAGTGGTAAAGAACGATAATGGCTCTACTAAATGTGGACTGTACACTATGCGGCCAATGTGCTAGTCACCACGCCAAAGTCCTTCCCAAGAACTACAGAATCTTCATTCCATCACCGGATGATGAAGAAGTCCTCCCTTGTCACATTGAGGATTCAGTGTTGGACAATATGTTTATTTCGCATTCTGCAATTACTAGGTCTGCAATTAAAAATCTCATTGGCTTTGAAAATATAGAGCCGCGCACAAAGCAATTCCTTTATCCTTCACAATTAGTCTCCATTTTCTTTTCAAACGCCATGGACTTGATGCAGTTGGTTGAATTACTGGTAAAGTTAGCCCATAATGTTGTCAATTCCAAGTATTGGGATGTAAACAAACTTCAAAAAGCCATGCAAAAGTACGATTTATGGACAGGGCATGCACTGGTAGGCGGTTTATTCCTAAGACATCCACTACTTTTGAATCATGTTGTTATGGTTATATATGACAATATAAAGAGGTCACTGGAAGACCAGAGCATTTGCCAACTAAAGGCCACAATGCAAACAATAGGGTCGACAATGGGTTTTGTTTGGGAAGAAAAAATTTACATGGTGGTGGAAGCGCTACTTAAATTACTTGAAGGGGATAACTTTGCACAGGATTTAACACTCATTGGTCAAGCAACAAATTTCACAACAAATACGGCCCCCACTATACACAGCCACTTGCAATGTGAAGCGAATTGGGTCCAAGCCCCTTGCGAGCAAACACATGATACATGGCCGCAAGCTAACCAAGACTCGGGATGGGCTAGCAGCATTCAATCTCACAATGATGACTGTTGGAATGCAGAAAATTGGGGATGGTCCCCGCGAACTCAGCCGGACCTAGTAGCCTGTGAGTTTGATGCCATGGAAGAATAATAATATGGGTCGCTCTGCAATTTTGTTCTTTTTTATGGTTGAAGTTGTGTCGAATTTCAATGCCGAGGCATTTAGAGAACACAGTGTTGTTGGAAACCTCGAATGGCTACTCTGAAAATTAGGGCTTCAAATGGTACGATGCATTCCTGTGCCCGACTACAAAATTTTGCAAATTCGCTTTTTGATGGGATTCATTGTATGAAAATTTAGAGGTGAGCGAGGGTGGAGTTTTGATTAACCATAAATTACTATTGTAATGTATTAAGTTGTTGAGTATGGTTAGTGCACATTTTTCGAATGATAAATTTCGAGGTGATCGAGGGTAAAGTTCTAGTTAACCACTATTTAATATTGTAATGTTTTAAGCTGTTGAGCATGGTTAGTGGTTACTGAACATTTGTAATATGACTTTTGTCATCATTGTAATAGGTAGGAATTACTACGAATATTATACCTTTGTATCGAGCTATGAAGCTGGGTTTTCTTATTGGTTCTTTCCCGACAGAGCTCTTGAACCCGTCCTTATTATATAAATATATTTAGTGATATATCCACTTTTGCTCTAAAAAAAATGGTTACATCTCTTTGTAATCAAACAATATGAATCTTCAGTATAACTGATTAGTTATACCTAAAACTAATCAAGTACCCAAATTTAAGACAGTTACAATATAAATTGATTCACAATAAATTTTTTATCACTCCTGTGATAAACGCACATCATGTTGCATGAAAATACTGTTCTTCTTGGTCTTCGATCAAGTACTCCAATTAGTATATCTCTTGTATTAAGCATAATACTTCCAATTGTAATTCTGAAAAGAAACTCCCCTATTATCTCATCTTTGTTATCTCAGAAATCTGAAGGCTCTAAAGGTTTTCATATGATTCACAAAACTATTTCGTTGTACCCACATAGTATCTCGAAGTGAGAAAGATGCCTCCTTTTTGTGATTTTAATATACCTCCATTCTTATTGAGCTAAATGTATACACTGTTGAACTTGAGATCATAACATTTCTGCAATCATGTTGGTGGGTGATTTTATGTACTCCTTTTCTTGGAGATCCCTGTCAAGCACTTCAGGTTTCCTTTTACCTTTTATAATGACTGTTCTGCATCAATGGCTGCCTGCGTCCTATTTCAAAAACATTCATCTGTGCACATCATGTAATCATAGTGCTGCAGTTGATGAAGTAATGCCCTTTTCAAGATATCTTGTCTAATAGTGCATATGTCCCAAATTTTTCATATTCTGCCATACATCGCAGACATATACAAAGAAGCATTCCCTGCTGATCTCATTTAGGCATTCAGTCAAACAACTCATGCGCACCCCCTGTGCTTCCACTTTACTTGGCTGTTCAAACCATTCACGGGCCTCATATATGCTTCAAATGTCGTTTCTATACTCCGACCATTCGCATGCATGTTTGACAGAGTGTTTTTCAATTTTAATCTAAGGTAAAAGTCCCTTATCATTATGATTAGATGAATGCTCATAACCTGTCATCATTTTGTGCAAGCAGGGAAGATGCTCGTTTCATGTTTATTGCCAAAATCCTCAAAATACCCATAACCTGTCATTATTTCGATGGGATCATCCCTAACCTCCGTCGATGTAACAATTTCGATGGAGCTATGTTTGTCGGTGGAACCATTTTTGCCTCGGTAGATAGTCCTATTTCCATCGATATGGACATTTCGATGAGACTTAGTCTTATCTGTTCGAAAATGATATTTTGATGAAACTCTCAATTTGGATAGAACTTTTCCTGCCTTTTTTTCGATACTCAACTTCCATCGAAGTCATTACACTTTGAAAAGAATACCGCCGAGTCTCCTCGAAAACTCATTTTCATTGTAACTCTGCTCTTCGATGAAGATTTACTTTCTTTGTCCGAAGTATGATATTACATTGATAACAATTATTTTGATGATACTTTGGTTTATTTGTTTGATGACCCATTTCATCATAACATGTATTTCGATGAAATCATTTTTGGCTTCTTCGGTGATCATACTATATCAAAACCAAATTTTCGATGAAACTTTTATGCTATTCCATCGATGGGTCATCCTTCAATTCGATGAGACTTCTGGTTCTTTTGTGGAGCAACTGAGTTTTACAGTTAAGCAATGCATAGGAGATATAGTAGATCTTTGATGAGGATGTCTACTTGGTATTCAATTTTGTCGAATAATATTGAGGGCCCACAACTTCTTAATATAAATGATTTAAATAACTCTCAATTTATCCTTTTATATATGTAACCCCTTCTTAATATTTATCCTTCAATTCAAAGAGACTTCTTAGTTTTCTTGTCGAAGAAGGTACTTCTAATCATGTTTTGCATTTTAAATCAAAACGATTTAAATATTTAATATCTAAATGGAATTAAGATGCCCTCAATTACCATAATATAAGTCAGGTCTCTTGTGAACCCGACTAAAAATATTTTTGTTTCTCAACAACTGGTTGCTAAATCTTTGCAAATTAGTACTGAGAGTGATTCTGAGAAGAAATTGAATTTTTTTATCAACAATGTACCATCAATAGTTCTACATAAAACCTGAATTGCGTTGGCCTTTGATGTGCATGTCTTGTTAATGAACTTGTAACAATAATAGCCTCATCAGCAGAAGGAGAAAGTTTCTTGATGATTAAATAAACTATTCTTCTCAAACCAGTGCCCTCTCAATAACAAGATCTTAACATCATCATATTTTATGGTTTGTGTTCGACAGAATGCAACACAAAATGACACTAAGAAATTCCTCCAGGGGCGCATGGTATTATCTATCAAAGTTGGCCTCCGAATATAGACATTGTATGTGTTATGATCGCCCCTTTCCCTTATCTAGGGTACTTCAAATTTTGCAATAAATTGAAGTCCCAACAGGTATCTCTGGTGTTTTTTGTGTTTATTTTATCTGTTATTTGTTTCATGCTATTTTTATTCATAATTTTAACATTGTATCAGAGCAGGTCTAAGGAAAAGATCCATAACCAGAACTTTTCAAGATTTGAAACATTTTTCTCTTTTCTTCTAGATTGTTTCTTTCAGATTTCAACAATGGTGAGTGGACTCAAATTTGAAGACAAGACGGATGGTGCATCCAATTTTACTTCATGGAAATTCAGAGTCCTCATTGCTCTAGAAGAAAATGATCTTCTAAACTATGTGAAGTTTGATGTGGTTGAACCATGTGATGACACTAAGAAAGGTCAATGGAGGAAGAATAATATCATGACAAGGAAGATATTGAATGATTCTGTGAAGGATCATCTTGTGCCTATTATATCCAAGTTGAATTCAACTAAAGAAATATTTGAGAGTCTTCAAAGCTTATATGAATTCAACAATACTAGTAGAGCTCTAGCCTTGAGACATCAACTTCTTCATATAAAAATGGCTAGAGGAGAATCAATTGTCTCCTTCTTCATGAAGATTACATAATTGAAAGATCAGCTTAGTGCTTTTGTAGATTCAATTGAAGATAAAAACCTGATTATGTTGACTATGATTGACCTCCCTCATTCTTGGGAGTCTTTTATTCAAGGCATTAGTGGAATAGATGAATTGCCTAAGTTTGTGTTAGTCTTATAAGGCACTAAGGGTGGGGGATTGGGGGGTCGGGGCTGAATTAGTGCAACCACAGATCTACAAAATCTTTTCATAAACTTCCAAATAAACCAACATGCAAAGGTAAATGTATCATAGAAGAAAAGTAAAACATGCATCCACAAATGTAACACAACGACACCAAGAATTTTTTTTCGTGGAAACCCTTGGTTAAAGGGAAAAAACCATGGTGGGAATTAGTACCCATGAATCTCACTACTGCAGCAATAAGATCTGCCTTGTTATGAGCATTACATCACCTTGTTAAGGGTATACCTGGTTAAGAGTATCTATAACCTGGTTAAAGGTTATTACAACAATCCTATTAAGAACTACTCGGTTAAGAGATTTAAAACTCCTTCTGAGAGTCACCCTATTAAAGGATTTAATCTTCATACTTGTTAGGATCATGCATACCTTGTTAGGAGTAACCTTGTTAAAGGATTTTGATTTCAAGCCTATTAGAACTTGCCTTGAGTAGAAAACTCAAAGAATGACCTGATAATGACACCTTCTGCTTGACAAATCTACTAATGTACTGCTCATTGTGTTGTTCTGATCTCTCTAACACCTCTAACACACTTCACTTATCCTTCAACGATTATAATCACCACACCACAAATTAACAACCATAAATTAATGATTTTACATCCTTTTATATACTTTTTCAAGTTTATCACAAACCCTAAAGCGTATTGCAAATCAGCTCCAAAAATCCATTCAAATGACACAAACAATCATGCCAACCTAGGAAATTGAAATCTTCAATGTCGTCCCTCAACAATACAATTCAAAAATAAATCAAGCATTGATGGATAATTGACCGCTACCTCGATTTAACCAATTTGACTAGACCGATTGACTATCCTTTCCGATATCATTGATGATTGACTTAGATCTCCATGTGCACTCCTAATCTGCTTGAACGATCTTAGACATAGGTAAACATGACTCTTTAGATACTTCCTGACCGATTGCAACGTCTAAAAATTCAATATTATCATCGCTCATCAAATTTACCAATATTGTCTGTACTATCACCGATATAGGGAACACTTAGAAAAATCCTTATGCAATCAATTCCATAACGGGTATATCAGATCTGGTGTATGAAATAGACTTGTTGCCAGTTATGACAACACTACAACATCCACTACATGATCTACTACATTATCATCTTCATCACATGGCAACAATCTCCCCTTTGGCATTGATGGCAACACTTAGGAAAAATTGCTAAGTGTCTAACTATACAAAAATGAAATCAATCAAGTACAGAGATTCAAGAAAAAATAACTCCCCCTTAGGATTACTCCCCCTAAGGTAATTACAAAAAGATCATGCAATTCCATTTAACATATTGCATTTTTATGTCTATACTACTCCCCCTTACAAATACTTAGCTAATTTTTTCATTCTATACTACTCCCCTTTTTACAACAATAACAAAGGTATTATAATGGGGGTGAAATCACAATTGTGTGTCCCACTTTTTGGGACGAAGGAAATCGGTCTTCCCAAAAAAAAATCATTTTTGATACCTTTGTTCGAAGTACCCTCTTCGCGTGAAGGGGGTAATTGGATTTGCGTGAAGCACCCTGCGTGGGGTACTTCACGCGAAGGGGGGTGTTCACACGAAGTACCCCACGTAGGGTACTTTGCGCGAAGCCCCCCTTTGCGCGAAGTCATTGTTGGCCAGATTTTTTTTATAAATTTTTGGCTACTCATTTCATTTTCACCATTTATTGTTGGAGATTTTGTGGACCCAGGGCTTAGAGCGAACCAGTGACGTCCAGTATGACATCAACACCTCCTGATATTTTTCAACTTCCTCTGATTGTTAGTAGTATCAGGTACATGCATTTTTCTCATTTTTTATTGTAAATTATATGCTTTATATTTATTCTAGTTAGTTATTTATTTTAAATAACTTTTAGTTAGTAGAAATGTTAGAAAATCGTAGTTGAATTTTAGAATATGTTAGAAAATTATAGTAGTATGTTAGAAAATCATAGTAGAATGTTAGAATATGTTAGAAAATTGTAGTTGTACTGTTAGAAAATGTTAGAAATCATAGTAGAATGTTAGAAAACTTAAAAAAAACTGTTGTATAAATGTTAGAATATGTTAGCAAATGCTAGAAAATTGCAACTTCGTATACATTAGAAAATATTATAAAATTGTAACTTAGTATACATTAGAAAATATTAGAAAACCGTAGTAGAATGTTAGCAAATGCTATAAAATTGTAACTTAGTATGTTAGAAAATGTTAGAAAATGATAGAAAACCGTAGTAGAATGTTAGCAAATGTTAGAAAATATTAGAAACCGTAGTAGAAATGTTAGAAAATGTTAGAAAATATTAAGATCTTATAGAAATTATTAAAAATATTTGTTTTTAAATTTCTTTTAGTTAGTTATATTAGGAATCTCTCTCTCTCTCTCTCTCTCTCTCTCTCTCTCTCTATATATATATATATATATATATATATATAATACATATTTTNAATTTCTTTTAGTTAGTTATATTAGGAATCTCTCTCTCTCTCTCTCTCTCTCTCTCTCTCTCTCTATATATATATATATATATATATATATATAATACATATGTTCTAGAGTTATGTATAAATGTTATTCATGTACAGTTAGATGTTAAAATATTATCCTAGGAGGACCTTCTTAGTACATCCTAGGACCCTTTAAGACACTTAGAGGACCCCTTAGTATACCTTAGGACCCTTTAGGACCCCTATTGTGACATAAAACTCTTTAAGAACCCAAGAAGGACCCTTTAAAACACCTAGGATGACCTATGAGAACTCTTTAAGAAAACCTAGGACCCTTAAGACCTAATAAGACCACTTAAGACCTAATAGGACTAATATGACCTATTAAGACCAATTAGTACATCCTAGGACCCTTTAGGACTATGAGTACACCCTAGGACCCTTTAGGACACCTATTGTGCATAAATCTCTTTAATAACCCAAGTAGAACCCTTTAAGACACCTAGGATGACCTATTAGAAATCTTTAAGAACCCTTAGGACCCTTAAGACCTAATAAGACCACATACTTGACCTAATATAGTCCTAAAAGGTCCTTGGATGTACTAATTGGTATTAATAGGTCCCTTTAGGACCCCTATTGTGACATAAAAATCTTTAAGAACCCTTAGGATCCTTAAGACCTATAATAGGACCACTTAAGACCTAATAGGACCCCTTAAGACCTAATAAGACTGGACTTAAGACCTAATAGGACTAATATGACCTATTAAGACCAATTAGTACTTCCTAGGACCCTTAAGACCTAATAAGACCACATACTTGACCTAATAGCACCTATTAATACCAATTAGTACATCCAAGACACCCTTCAGGACTATTAGTACACCCTAGGTCCCTTTAGGACCCCTATTGGGACATAAAAATATTTAAGAACCCTTAGGACCCTTAAGACCTAGACTAAGACCACTTAAGACCTAATAGGATCCCTTAAGACCTAATTAGAGTAATAAGACCTATTAATACCAATTAGTACGTGTCCAAGAACCCTTTAGGACCCTTAGTACACCTTAGGACCCTTTAGGACCCATATTGTGACATAAAACTCTTTAAGAACCCAATTAGGACCTTTTAAAACACTTAGGATGACCTATTAGAACTCTTTACGAATCCCTAGGACCCTTAAGACTTAATAAGACTGGACTTAAGCCCTAATAGGACTAATATGACCTATTAAGACCAATTAGTACATCCTAGGACCCTTAGGACCTATTAAGACCACTTACTTGACCTAATAGAACCTATTAATACCAATTAGTACATCCAAGGACCCTTTAGGACTATTAGTACACCCTAGGTCCCCTTAGGACCCCTATTGTGACATATAACTCTTTAAGAACCCAAGTAGGACCCTTTAAAACACCTAGGATGACCTATTAAAACTCTTCAAGAATCCCTAGGACCCTTAATACTTAATAAGACTGGACTTAAGACCTAATAGGACTAATATGACCTATTAAGACCAATTAGTACATCCTAGGACCCTTAAGACCTAATAAGACCACTTACTTGACCTAATAGGGCCTATTACCACCAATTGGTACATCCAAGTACCCTTTAGGATTATTAGTACACCCTAGGTCCCTTTAGGACCCCTTTTATGACATAAAACTTTTTAAGAACCCTTAGGACCCTTAAGACCTAGAATGGGACCATTTAAGACCTTTAATAGGACCCCTTAAGACCTAATTAGAGTAATAGGACTTATTAATACCAATTAGGACCTACTATTGTAAATTTAAGTATAATTTTATATATTCAGATAATTTGTTTCCATTTTACACACAGTTATAACATGTAATCAAGTACTTAATTGTTAACACTTAGCTTTCACATATTACATCTAGATGGCCACTCAGGATGTACCAACTCAAGATGCACTTCACACTCCTAATCTTGTGACTATTTTTTAGACTGCTTAGGCAGAGACAGATTAACTTAGAGAGTCCATCTGTACATCTGAGCCTGGCATATACAGAGATATTTGTATCACTGTATTGAGGAGTTTGGAGGATATGACTGCCAGATTGAGATCCCACTCTTCCTTCACACCACAGGTTATTGATAGTATTTTTCCAGAGTTGAGAGCTGAGGTCTTGGGTGATGTTTCCTTGGAGATGGTCCAGAGCCGTGTCCCCAAGGAAATCATCAAACGAGAGGTTTTACCATTTTATGAGGGGAAACCCAAGGTGAGGGCGTATCAAGTTACACAATGTGAGATTCCTCAGATTGCATGCATGATATACCCCATTTTATTACAACACATGGTCATTATCCTAATAATAACTAGATTCCATTATATTTTTTCCAGCAGTTGTATGCTGATTTCCATTTGGGACTCAGTGTCAACTATTTAGATCTTCTCGGATATTACTATCAGGGGCATGGTAGAGTTGCAAACCGTGGTCAGTATCATAGGGTTGATCGATTTGTACGTTCTCATAGATGACTAGTTGGGTAGAGGACTCCGACAGTGGCACCGACGATGGATGATACTGCAGATAGAGTGGTCATTGCTTCCCAGAGGGGAGTAGTGGACAGGATAGGGGAGATTTCTTCTGCAGCCACCTCCATCACTTCTGATACAGTGGGAAGATATATTTTGACTAGACCAGATCGTCTTTTGAGGCTCCATCTATTTTTTAGTAATAACTGAGAGGAGGGGTGAATCAGTGGCCTAAAAAATATTCCAATAATCAACCCAAAAACTTAGTACCACAATATTAATCCTCTAGTTATCTTCAGTCCTATAAGATGAATGCCTCCAAATACTTATATCAAATTACTACTGCTCGGAATGCTTTGTAAAACCTTCTACTGTATGTTTACCGAATAACAGCTTGTTACTTTACCGAAAGACAATAAATTATCTAGAGTATACTGATCAATCTAGTTAAGTTATGTGTAATGCAAAACACTAAAGTAATGACTCATAAACACATTGATTTTTAACGTGGAAACCATGTTAAGGGAAAAACCACTTGGGACCGATAACCCAAAATTTTCACTCTTCTGAAGTGATCTCGGTGAAGAGCCAACCCTGTTAAAGGTTACAAACACACTGTTAGGTGTGACCTTGTTACAAGATTTAAAAGTTTAGTCTGTCACTTGATATCGAGAATCTCTATGCTACCTTCCTTGATCAAACACTCACTTTTTCTGTCAATAGGTATCTGGCATCTCATGCTATCTTCATGATCAAACTTTTTGATACTCCTTGGGATGTCTCTCAATATAGAAAGGATCTTTAAATCCCGCTTGGTTAAGAGACTTTATGAATCAATGGTTAAACTGAAACAGTATGATCTGGTCACATATACAACTTATACTTGCAGATTTTTAGATCTATTGTAATCTCATAAATCTATTCTGATCAATATATCTCAGTTTATACCTTTTCTCCACTTTGATTCTGCTTGGTGATGTTGTGCTCTATTGCTCGGTGTCTGCAGAAAACTTTAGCTCTTTCCCCATCTTGTTGATTGGGACTGTATGAAGTTTCTCTTCATCAGTTTCTCTTCAACATCCTCTTTTCATTCATTCACCCACCTCACCAATTCGTAATGAATTGAGTTGTCTCTTTATAGACATGATATCACCGTTGTTAGGTTCTTGATTTTATTGATCTTGGCGTGATCCACAATTCTTGCCAATTAGATTTAAAGCAAAATTTTTGTTTTATCTCAATGAGATCTTTTTGCCAACTGGACAAAACAACTTTAAATCTCTTACTTATCTTTGGCTTTATCTTGTCGATGAAAATAAAGATAAATATCAGTTAACTCCATATTTAGTTCTGTCAGCTAGATATTTTGTCATTTCTGAACTCAAGTTAATTTTGGTGTTTAACTCTTTGATAGCTTCGGTCAACACTCCAGTTCTCCTCGGGCTTCTCCGTTGGTTTACACTATGTTTCTGGTGGTCGGTTCTGCTTGTGATTCTACTTGTCGGTGTTCTTGCTCAGGCGTCACTATGACTTGAATTTCGGTGATCTTTGTCTGTCGGTGTCCACTGACCGTCGGTGTTTGAAGTCATAATGTGAATGCTTATCTTTTATGCATTAATGAAAGCATAATATTTTTCTCTTGATTCTCTGAATTCTTTGACACTTTGATTATAACTGATTAGATTATATCAAGTTAACATCAATGAAAATACAATCCATTAACTGATTTAATGTCATGCATTATCCTTCTGCATTTCAGTGATCAACTTAACATCTTCAAACATTCAATTAGTTACATGTCATCACTATTACTAATGCAAGGGTCAGTGATGAGGTATATAGAGTTGCAGGTCTTCCTCCACCTGGAGATATCGAGCACTTTTTAGACATCATAGTCATTTGGATGTGGCACTTTACTTTTTGGAGGATCTCCTACAGTCATATTCTTATATTGTAGACATGCAGAGGATCCCAATATAGTCAGTCAAAGATGTCATCAGACTTGCATGGGGTCATGTAGTTCTACCGACACAGGACCCACCATCTAGTCATTCACAACATAGTTCACAACAATCTACAGAGCGCTCCGCAACCACAGATCAGTCTGCAGTTGCAGAGCCAGGTATACGGGTTGGAGATGTACACATAACAGGGCCTAGAGACATTTGATGAGCAGTTGTGCGGGTTGAGTCAGGTGGACACTGGCATTGATCTTGGGTCATTTATGGTTTTGTTATTACATCCTGGTGGTTTAGGCTCTACAACACTCCCCTCCCAGCTACACAAACCCCTACACTCTTCATTACTAGAGACATTCAGGACTGGAGGTGGTGTGGATGATGCAGTTTCTGTTGATGATATGATGGTGCATCATGCTGATGATCCTCCTGCTCTTGAGACCCAGGTATATAAAGTTTTATTTTCTCCTTTCTAGAAGTTTTAGTGAACAATTAATTATAGATGTGTGTAATTATGTTTGTTTAATGTATAATATTTTGGAGGTAGAGTTAGCATAGTACATTACCTCTAGTGTGGGCTCAGAGCATCTTCATATGAGTGATTCAGTAGATGTGACATCTACTAGTGGTCAGGTAAGTTTTAAATAGATGTAAGTTTAAGCATGCATGTGTACACTTGTAACATGTATTTATATATTTCAAGTACTTAACATAATATATACTATGCACATGTATATAACCAACTATTGTACTAAATTCATAGGGGTCAGTTGCTACTTCACAGCTAGAGGATGCTCGTGACACTCGGGCATAGAACATTACCTCTAGTGTGGGCTTGGAGCATCTTCATAGGAGATATTCAGCAAATGTGACACCTACTAGTGGTCGGGTAAGTTTTAAATATATGTAAGTTCAAACATGCATTTATATATTTCAAGTATTTTACATTATTATTATATACATGCATTTATAGCCGCAGGGGTCAGTTGCTGCTTCACAGCAGATGCTCGTGGCAGTCGGTCAGAGGGTCGCTTTGTTCGCATGAGCCTGGATGACTCCCTAGTTTAGGACATGTTGCACAGATCTTTGATTTGAGACTCATTATATATGTCATTATTATATGTTTGATATTTTTAGTTTATGATTCAAGACATATATTTATATGTTATCCAAACCTCTGAACATAGATTATTTATGATTTGACATAATATGGATTTATGATGGGGTTCATGATGATTTATACACGTGTGTGTTTATGTTGATGTGTTTAAGATTTGATTTTATTAGATGAGAATGTGTGCATAGATGGTTTCATTTGATTAGATAATTTGATTTGATTAGATGGTTTCATTTGATTAGATGATATGATTTGATTAGATGGTTTCATTTGATTAGAAGATTTGATTTGATAATGTTAGAGTTAAAAAGGTATTTTCACTTATTAACTAAACCATTATTGATTTAATTATTAAGTCACCTTTTACTTATTAATTAAATAATTATTGGTTTAGTTATTAAGTCACTTTTTATCTCTATTTCACTTAAGCTAAAATTTAGGCATGCAATAATTCATTATTTTATTAATTATTCATGCAACCTAGGTTTCTCCACCCTTCTTAGGGTTTTGATCTCCTTTATTAGGATTGATCACTTTGTAATTATGTATCTCTCTCGGGAATTCTTTCAATTCCTTCTCTCAATGATATTTCATATTTCTTGGACATTCTGAGTTGTGTCTTCATTCTTTGCTTTGTGACAGGTTATTTTGTTGTAGGCGATCTTGGCTTGTGAATTCGATGAATTATAACAGATAATGTGGTCTTAAGGGGATGGTTATACATATATGATTTGATTTTAGTTAAATTAATCAAGTAATATATATTTCAAGTACATAAAATCATACATATAAAGTATACATAAGTAATCTAACTAATGTCATTAGTAATCTAACAAATGTCTTAAGGGGAGGTCTTAAAGGGATGTCTTAAGGGGATCTAATTAATATTATAAAAAATAACAAGTTAATACATGTAACTAATGGACAATAAGTATTTTAACTCATTCTAGAACTAACACATGTCATAAGTAATCTAACTAATTTCATCATGTTTAGTGTTCAAACTAATGTCTTAAGGGCATCTTTAACTAATAAGCAATCTATAAAAATCATTCAACAATCAAACATACATATAAAACCATACATGTATACAAGCATATATATAAAAGCATACATAAAATTCTATATATTAAAACCATTGAACCATCAAATAGGTCCATCATATATCAATAAATTATAGTCCATCATATGTTTAAATATATCAACAAAGTATAGTCAATTTAATCCAAAGATATCAAGTAGGTCCTAACACATGAAAAAGGTATACATATTATACTTTTTAGACCAACTCAAGTGGTTCAGATCTTTCATGGAGAGCATGTAATATTCTTTCATGATCCTCATTATCAAGTCTCCACTTACGACGTCCACGTTGAGATTTAACTGTATGGAGACAAAGGGAGGTGACAACTACTAGGGGACTATATTGAAACACCTTATTGTCTGGTTGGTAATCAACAAAGTGAATACCATGCTGAATTACTTTGATTTTCTTGAAATATGTTCCCTCTAAAACAACTGAACCTACAGGTCACAAATTTAAACAATATAAATTTAAACAAAATAAATTTTAAATTTGTGAAATTTTAAATTTACAAAATGAGTTCAATATATTGATGTAAAGCATACAAACCTATGGGGAACAACATTACATCACTTTCTTTAGGTTCAAGTAACTTCATCCTCTTTGCAGTACAACACAATAAATAATAACCAACTCCTTCTACATTTCCACGCTCAGCAATCACTGCAAAGACATCTCCAGCACAATAAATTTATATATACATGTGAGATCTTAAAATTTACTTAGTTCAATCTATAGATCTATCTATCTATCTATACATGCATATCAATGGACCATATAATTTGAAATATGTACTTATCAATTTTGGCCAATCCCGAGATATTATTGTAATTAGTAGAAATCAAAGGAACATCATCGAATTTGTCATCTTCATCTCTATCAAATGTATCAGTAACAACTAGTGGCACTAGATTCCATGCACCTACATATCCATGGTCTTGGTTGATGCATTCCTCATAATTTTCAGCAATGTAGTGACAAAAAAAGAATGAGTAGTCCCTAGTGTTCAATGTCCAATTGCGACAATTCGTACTCATAACTAAATGCAAAGATCGAGTCTTTTCTATCCTCTTGCAACCATGCATAATTTTTCTATCCACACTTTAAAAATGCATATATAATACATTCTATAAATATAATTTAAATAAAGAATGTAAAAAATGTAAACACTTAAATAAATATATATATTGTGCACATATGAATAATTTAAAAATGTGTGCATACCTTTTATCTCCCAAAATTTTCTATGTGGTACCACTTGAGTCATTCCTGATGACGTGTCATTCTCATTTGGTGTGAAATGTGTCCTACAGCATTCAACAACATCATGTGCATTTTTTTTTATATGAACTCCCTTATAATTCATTTGATACTTTCATAGATCATGTTTGATGCAAGCTCCAACACCATCATGTTCACCTTTTCCATGTCCACTCTCAAAGAAACTCCAGACATGTGGTATGTTTTCATTACGATGATATCTACATATTGCATAAAATGGTATGGATGATTTGAATTCTGCAACACATCCATCTGACCAAACATAATGTTTATCAATTTTTATGCCTCTTTCTTTCAAATTTGCAAAAAAAATCTTGAAGCAGTGTTCTACATAATGAATTTCATGCTCTTTATCATCACTTATATAAAAATGATATTCCTTCTTGATGACCCATGCTTCAAATGTGCTCTGAATACCATCCAAATATAATTGTGCATGTCGATAACACACATGTACCATAATAGTAATTTTCTCTAAAAAATAGTATTCCAATTGAATTGCCTTTTGATGAACAAAGGAATAGTTTTCTTCGAAATCAACAACTGATACAATAGTTCCAAGTGGTAAATTGCCTCTCAATGTTTGGAATTGTTGTGCTTGCCACTTTGCAAAAAAAGCATGATGAATGTAGGGTTGAATAAATTTTTTAAATTTGTCCATAAATACTCCAACATTTATCTCCTCTTCAACATATTCTAACCTTTTGGATTCTTTCCCAAATTTTGTTTCATTCTTTACATATTTGTAAATCTTGCAATTTAACATCTTTGTTACATCAATGTTTTCATTTTTCAAAGGAAAAAGAGTCAAATCAACAGATTCAGCACATGTTTCACATATTCCTTTATGCAATTTATTTGACCAGCTGCATCATCTCTTTTGTCACATAAAATGGATAAGATAAACTAACTTCATCTAGTAGGAGGAGCATTTTCAAAACCATAAGTGTCTTCTACAAACTTTTGAAAAACATGATAGTGGAGATTAAATTCAATATGATAACAACAACAATGAGTTTCAAACACTTTGTTTGTCCTGACATGATATGGCTTCAATCTTTTAAACAATGTTTGTCCAATCTTTATATTAGGATTTGAACTACAAAATGGCACATACATATCATGTTGTGTTGTGTCCAACCAATGTTTCGTATGATATTCATATTGATTAACTGTAATTCTGTGTCTGATAACATCTCTATTGTTTGATGAAGGACATGTATTATCATTCCAAAATGATGTGACCAAATTCTTGATTCCTCCATCAATCCTATCAGAACGAGGAGCTCTACACATGATTTCCCAATTGCCTTCCAAGGTTCTTTCATCCAAAATAATTCTCCTATTAACATATCATGATATTGTTTTCCTAATAAAACCAATCCGAGATGAAACTGAAGATATTTGTCTTTTTCAGAGCATAGTGTTACCTACAATGGATGTCAACATAACTTTTCTTGTAATCACTAGTAAATTTGACCTCAAATTTCGATGAAACTTGGTCGAAATTATGACAGTAATTGGTCAAATTTATGACCAAAACTTTCGTCGGTCTTTTTTTGTCGAATTTTTGACGTATTTATAATTCGTCGAAATTTCGACCAAAAAAAGGTCGACATTTCGACTATAGCCCAGGCTTAAAATTGCTGTCATTTTTTTAGTGCATTGGTCAAAATTTTGACCAATACTTCCACCAACGATTGGTCGAAATTTCGACCAATGCACTAAAAAAATTGAGGAGAATGCCATACTTTCCACCAAACCAATGGTCGAAATTTTGACTATTGTATTGGTCGAAAGCATGGCATTCTCGTCATTTTTTTAGTGTATTGGTCAAAATTTTGACCAATCATTGGTGGAAATTGGTTCTAGCGTTGGTCAAATTTTCGACCAATCGTTGGTGGAAATTGGTTCTAGCGTTGGTCAAAATTTCGACCAATGCTAATTTTTTTTTTTTTAAATGTTACATAATAAGGTGAGATTGGGCTGAAATAACATTGATTTTCCATAGATCGAGCGCCAACTTCAGGACTTCAAATTCATATCTAGGGCATCTGAGGCTGATCATCATGAAAAAAGAGATGGGCTCTTGTGAACCGCTATAATCTATTTGATAAATTGGGTCTCCTTATCTCTCTATAGGTGACTATTTAGCAAAAAGAGGTTTCTAGTTTGGATATATGTTTATTCAAATCGTTGTAATCCACTATAAAAAGATAAAAATATAGACATCTTAAATACTGATATGTTTCCATAGAAAAAAATAATATACACAATTTTAAAAAAAAAAATAGAAATATGAATTCATATCTCAATTCATTATTGAAAAAACCTTATTGAATTAAAATGTAATTTAGTGTTTTTGATCATCTAAGATTAGAGATCTTATTCAGGCATTTCTAATCTGTAGATAATCTTCTTGGGCAAAGAAAGAGCCAGGGCATTCAAATAACACACATGACAAGATTCAAATATAATAAAGAGTTTACAAGACCCTCTGGATTAAACAGTGTAGTTCTGTGGGATGTGATCAATATCCAGTCCCCTTAGCTTTAGGGTGGATTCTA
>MU227214.1:960710-1009622 GCA_018584345.1 Thuja plicata
GATTTGCGGTTGTATTAAGAAGACTATCAACTAGCAACAAAAACCTATTTCTAAGATGACAATGAATTTAAGGCACTTGAAATTAGTTTGTCTCTACTATATTGCCCACACTTATTTATCCCCAGCAACTACGTATCAGCTCTCAGTAAAAGCAGGCAAGACAACTTGAATGCCCAAACTGTTTCTTAAATTCAAAATAAGGGAAAACAACCTTCCATCTTAAGGAATGTAATCATTAGCAAACCAAAATCATCCCATAGTTTCTTAAGCTTGTTCCTTTCAAAGTAAGCCATTATATTTATATAATAATATTCTAAGAATAGGTATATCAAATCCAAACCTGGTGCAGAAGAGCAATCTAAATCCAAGCAGTCTGCGTATCGAGGGCTTCCCATACCAGGAGCTTCTGCTCCCACTTCATTGCACTGATTCCAACCTTCCAGTGCAACTCTCACTCGTTGGCTCTGCATACCAGGATCCCCCAAAACAGAGACGTAATCTTGCCCGTGCCCACAAATCAATGCCCACATTCCAAGACAAAACAAGATGTGCCCGCTCCCGCCCGCACCCAAAATGAAAGCAGAAGTCGTGTTGAAATGAAATGCATTTCTTTGTTTTTTTCACTTTTATGCCCCGTGTTGGTTAAAATTTTGACCAACACATAGTTGGTCAAAATTTTGACCAACACGGGATGTGTTGGTCGAAATTTTGACCAACACGGGATGTGTTGGTCAAAATTTTGACCAACACGGGCATAGAAGGAAAAAAAAAGAAAATTTTAAAACCATTTTGCACTTTGGTCGAAAATTTTGGTCAAAATTTGGGTTCAAATCTACTAGTGAATGGTCTTATCTTTAGTTTCAAATCTCTTCCCTACCTAGTTCAAACCTTTCCTAAGATTTTAAATCATATCACTTTGCATGTCAACACATTTTCTCTTCTTTGATGTTGTGTCTATACCCAATAATTTTAATGCCCCTTCCAACTTTTTGTTTATAAGTACAACTGAAAGAAATTGGGCTTGTTCAAGTGCTTCAAAATTATCAAATTTAGCCAATATTTCTCTTGATATCGTATTCATTGACCTCTTCTTAGCAAGACTTAAGGGTTGAACATTAGCAATTGATCTCAAATTCTCCACATCCATTATAAGTAAATGATCTAAGTTTCTATTTCTCTTTACAGTTTGAGCTAGATTCATAAGTTCATTCATACAAGTAGGAGCACGTGATCCTGACCCTTCTCCAACATCAATTGCTTGAGCTTCCATAGGGAGTGATCTCGACCCTTCTTCAATGTGCAATTCTTCAACTTGACTTGACCCTCCTACTCTAGCTTGTCCTTCACCTTCTTTAGTTTTATGATAAAATGCTAATGCAGCTTCACGATTTCTTTGTTTGGTACCAAGTGACCTTTTTCTAGAAGATTTACTTTGTCTTCCCTTCTTGTTCCCCATTTCTTCTTTCCAAAAAATGTCTTCCAAAAGATCAGCAATAAAAATTCTCTTCTTCAAAAAAATACTTTGATCTAGTATTTCTCCTCTCCAAAATTATGCCTTCGAAAAAATAGAAATAACAATCCTCCTCCAAAAAACGCCTTTGTAAAAATTGATCAATAATAGAAAAATAAAATTAACTTATTGCAATTCGGTGAAAAATAGAAAGAAAAAGCTTTACTTTTATACCATTCTAAATTTTAAAAAACAAATTCATAACTAGCCAACCTAGTTCGCGCGAACTAGGTTGGGTAAAATTCTGACGGAGTGTTTCTCGCTAGAATTTTCCCATGGGGGTCTTTGAGTGAAGACCCTTCACACGAATCCCCTCAGATATCTTCGTGCAAAGGGGATCTTCGCTCGAAGACCCCAAAATTGAAATTTTGCCCTGAGAAAAAAGAAAACTCAAAAAAATGGCCTTTCAAGGCCTGGGACAAGGACGAAACAAGATGATTTTATGAAACACGTGATGTCAAATGATGTTATTTAGAGCAAGCTTTCTAATGAATATAATTTTAATACATATTGAGTTCATTGTCACTTTCAAATACACTTTAACTAAACTTAGGTTGTTTGGTCAATCAACAACCTACCTATTCAAGACTTCGGGAAAATATTAAATTGCAATTTTTTTTATGAAAAATATGTAGGAAAAGAGTATTTGTGTTACCTTTCTATAAAAATAAATAAAAATAAATTTTGATTTATACAGATCAAGTTAGAGCGATCCAAGTGACCTTATGTCAAAATTACAATTACTGTCACTTTAAAACTTAATAAACTATAAAATATTGACCCAAAATGAATGAAACCAATTGCATCCTTTAGATATTGAAGTTAAAAATATAATCTTTAAATAATTACATCATTATCATATTTTAAAAAAGAGTTATGCTAATCCAAGTGACAGTCACTCCTTAAAAACATAGTTTTTTCACACAAACCACTTTTCAGAGGATAAGGAAAAATGAATTTTAATTTTTTTAAAAATATATTTAGAAACTAGAAATAAAATGCTAAAAGACTCTAGTTTACATCATCTTCAAATTCCTAATAGTTTTGCGGTAACATGTGTTCGAAAGTGAAGTTTTTTCTCAAAATGTTGATCTCTGTGTCAAAGTTGGTCAAAAAGTGGGACACACTATTGTGGGACCACCCATGGATAACCAATTTTTTTATTTATATTGAGAGTAGAAAATACCTATTCACAATCTACTGAATACATTATTGAAATTTTTATTCAAAACCTGTAGATCAAAAACCCAAATCTTCTGTAGGTTCTCCTTGATAAGTATATGCCCCTACAATAGATATGCAAGCTCTTCCAAACCATCTACAATACACATATTAGGGGATGCTAAGGCCTTCTCTGCCTCCTTGCTTAAAGATATCCATCTTGGGTATCAGTAGACTATGTAACTCCATTAAAGTTGCAATCCTATTTTCCTGCTCATTCCGATAAGCCTTAAGCTTATGATTAATGATACTTACTTTAGATCCAAAATTTGTAGCACAACCATTTAGAGGGTCAAAAATTTATACCAATTAGTTCCTATTGAGATACATATCTTTGTCTATCCAATTCCTTCAAAAATTGTGAAAAGTCAGAGATTGAGGTGGGAATCTACCACCTTCTTTTAGAGCTTTCTTGACCCAGTTCATTTCCATTGTTAAAGTATTTCTATCAAGTGCAATTGATTGAACCAGTTTTTATGACCCTTTCCTTTCATATTATCTCTCTTCCCTCATTATTGCAGCATCTTATATACTTTGCATATGTTCACATGTAGTTGTGACCAACTGATCTAATTTCTCTATCATTGTGGCGTTCTCATCATATTTTACCTAAGGCACTAAGTCAAAGAATATGTCTCTTGCAGATAGTATAACTTGTGCCTCTTGTTTCATTTTCTCCTTCTTTGCTTTAGACTTAATAGCCATAGAAATATCAATCATCTCTTTAGGGCTCATAGTACATAAATCTATTTTCCCTTGAATAGAAGGTATGTCATCTTCATCCATATCAACAATGTTATGCTTGATATAAGACATAGACTAAGAAGTAGTTACCTTATCTTTCTCGTTGTCTATGGTCTTCACCTCTTGTTCTTTCTCTTCTTATTCATTACCACCTATAGCCTCTATCATCGGTACCTATTTCTATTATTTCTCATCTGCAGGTGCTGTAGTTGATGTATCATCGGTCATATCCTGACTGGTTCCTCTATTCTCAGGATTTTCTTCTTGTTTCTCTTGTGTATCCTCTTTTTCCTCATGTACAGCCATAACAGGAATGTCATATGTAGTATCAAAAGTATCCCCAGGCTCATCAAGAATGTCAACAAGTATGATCTTCACTCCATTTATGGTCCACCCTTAATCAATATGAGCGATCACTTCCACTTTCTCACTCTCATATCCTTTCTCCTGATCCTCTTCTACTTCTTCATGTTCCTCATCCTTATTCTCCTCAACAAGACCTAAGTTCTTAAAAATGCTCTTTGTCTCATCTTGTATGGACTAAGACTCACCAATCAACAATCTTGTCAACCTTGTCTTAGTTTTAAATTCATTTTTAGTCTTTTCTAATATTTCATCAATTTCTTCTCTTGGAATTTTAGGTTGAAGTGATTTTAAGAAATACTCAATTAATTATTTTCTCTTCCTTATTACACCCAACCATCTACCTTCAATCTTATTGTATAGTGATGTAGTGCCAATACACTTCCAATGAAGCACATCAAATCTTTGCCTCAATTGTAGATTCCACTCATACCTCTTCGCATTCACTCTTCCATACCACACACTCACATTTACAAAATGATTACAACTTTTATATATTTCATCAACTTTATTTCAACTAGGTCGGCCAGGGATCTAATTACAAAATATTAATTCATTAGAGATCAATACACAATGGGAGCCATTGAATGTTGACTAAGTCATAACAATGATCAATAACAACATCCTCAAACATGATCCAGATCCATAAATCACGCCACAGCCCTTCACAACATGCTACACCATCAAGTCAGCCAAGAACAATAACAACAACAACACGTAACATGAAAAATCACCAAATCTGATCACATAACCCAATGTAATCCAGCAACGCAAATAAGACACAATCTAGAAACATAAGAAAATAACATGAAATGCCATGACAACAACAAGAACAAATCTATCTCATAATTCATAACTATCTCTACAATATTCATCAGGATTACCAAACAACAACCTATGTCATTAAAGAAAGATAACTTACTAGCATCCAAATCATGAAGACTCAAGTTGAGGACACACATCCATGTCCTGAACTCACCACCAAGTTAGAAACCAAGAAAAGTGCATAACCGATCCACAGCGAGCCAAGAACTGTAATATTGTCTCTACTTGGTCAACCAAAATACTAGTCTATGATAAATCATTCATAGCTCACTCAAATAATCATGCGAACCTCTGTAAGTTGACATAGATCAACTACATGCATAATTGAAACTATATTTACCTTCGCAACATCTGATCTTCAATACACTAGTCATACCAAAATAATCTTCTCATTGGACATACCAAGAACACACAGAAACACTGTCATCAACAATAGGAATATGTTGACATCAATGACAAAACATCAATGTCAACACATGTATGCATGATATCCCAGTAATATCCAACATGAGTACGAGAATAAAAGAATACAAGTGTGAGTAGGAGAATACAAGTACAAGAATATGAGTATGAGGAAAATATTACAAGAATATTCTTTTAAGGTCAGGGTTAATCTTGTTAGATGACTTTGTAAACCACCTCAAAAGGCTTGATAAATAAGTGGTTGTGTGATGTAAAATCATATATTGTAATTTCCTCTTTGCTGGATAGTACAAATAAGTGGACGACTGTTTCTTTGGTGGATTTAGCCTATTAGGTGAACCGCGTTAAATCTCTTTTTTTTGTCTTCTCTTATTTTTGCATTATCTTAATATTATTTATTTCTCATATATGTTGAAACCCTAGCAATTTCTTAGTTAGTTGGTTTTACCAATGAGTGAGGAATTTTGGCTAGATATCCCATGTATTTCAAAAGTCAAATGGTAATGCTTTGGTAGGACTAAGTAATTAGTAATGGGGATCATTTTGATAAGCTTATCCCCCCTATTTTGCTGGCACTAGATGTCTAGAAGGCTTGAAATGCAAAAAATACTATAAATTCTCCTTATATTAATACAAGGGATATTACCCTTACCAGCTATTTAATGATAAAAAATTACTTATTTTTCACTCTTGAGCATTGTTGACCACGATGTTCACATGATACAATGACAAGGTTTTATAAGAACCCCTCTTTTGAAAGAGTGAAGTATATCACTCCCAAGGATTTGGAAGACCGAGTCACAACTATGTTGGAATAGGTCTGAAAAGATTACATGAAACTTTGCAAGGTAGTCCTTTATTGGTTCGATGAAACTTAAGGATGGGAATGGTAATCTTGGGCTTCTACTTGTTTTCTAATTATTTTTTGAAGATACCTAGATGTAGAATACTTGCATACAAGATCTAAAAAACAACACAAGCTATATTCTAACCTAATAAATTAATTCTAATCTCAAATCATAAATAAACAACAAAAGATGGCAAATTTTCAAGAGTTTTTAAAACAAAATAAAGAAAGTCCTATTGAGGAAATCAACCAATTAAACACAAAATGTGTGCATAAGGAATGTTAGATCATATCACATTAACCATGAAAGTATAAATTAGACACCCACAATTAATAATAACATAATACAATCATCAAAGGAAATAATTAATGAGTAATTTATCAAATTTTATCATGTTGCAAGCCATACCATCCATGTGCATATGCAAGATGAGTTTATCCTCCAAAACACTATTTAAAATGATCCAATCAATTTATCCACCACAACACGCAAGTATTCAATAGCCAATACCAATTAAATGATTTGTTGGGCGAATGCTATGAATAAACACATGAGTCTTGAATATGAAAATTTTATTCAAATTTGCAAAGTCAATAGAAATACACACTGAGAATGCAACACCATTTGCCTATTAATTTGGAATAAAAAAATCCTATCCCTTATTACATGACAAAGTTGGGTTTAAATAGATTTTTACAATTACAGGTTTACACACCTATAACTAGGGTTTCTGGGCATTTTTCCTCAGCGTAATAAAATAAAAATTAAAAATAAAATACATGAAATAATCTTATACTATTGTATGATGTTTTAACATTAAAAACATTTTATCTCATAAAGACTCAAATTCAACCCAAAAATGTGCCCTAAAATTTTAGCATGAACTCCAATTTGAGCAACAACTTTGAATCAACTGTGAATAGTGTGACTAGATATGGGTCTTTTCATCCATTACAGACTTTTTGATCCTCAATCTTGGGAAGGTGTCTTATGTTGCTAAAAAACACAGTACATATGAGGTCATATAAAAGTGGGGATCAAACTTCACCTGCTACAGTTGCTCATCAAAGTTATCATTGATAACCTTTCCCAGTCAATTTTCTCTCATCTTTTTTTAAGAGCTTTAATGTACAAAACCATCCAGTGCTCCAACTGTCTTACCTGTGGAAGGTTGAACACTTGACTTAACATGGTCACATAGTTATTAATATCTTCTCTGAGGAAGGCTTTATGGAGATCCATCTTTTCAAGCTTGTGGGTTTTCCTTGGCCTATCCAAGTATTTCTCATTGATATATGTCTCAATATTAGGTTCATCTTCATATAATTTTTCTACATATCCCATTGAGATTTTTCCATATTCATCAAAATGTGGGATCTTAAAGAGCTTATCAATGTTGTTCAGCCTAGTGTCTAGAATGACTTCACCCAATTTTCCAAAAACTCTTCTCTCTTTTGGCTTGTAATTTTCTGCACAAGCCATGATCAATTTAGATGATTATATAGATACGAGATAAGATATTGCATGCACTAGCCCTGAGTTGACCAGGAGGTAGAATCTAGTCTCCTCTCATTTGGGTAGTTCATCTTCTTTAAAAACTCCCTTAGGTCCATGTGACCTATATCTCTTTTCGTGATCTCCAAGTGGTTTCTCTCCATCCTAGAAGGCTCGTGATAACCTTGAAACTTGTACTTCATTGGTGTGACAGTGGTAATATCTTCTTCTGCACACAAAGGCACCTATCATAATATCATAGAATTATTGAAAATATTTTGATCCATGCTATAAAAAACTAACTAAAATATGAAAGAGAATACTAAGAGAGCACCTCAAAAGCATCAAAAAATCATAAAAACCCATTTAGTTATTATGAAAATCCCCCAAAATAGGAAGAACAGATGTAGTTTCAGGGTTTTGAGGATTAAGGATTCTTGAAACCTTTTGGGGTTTTGGGGATCCTTAATCATTGAACATTAATATTGGGTGGTTAAAACCTTGATAACACACATTAGCTAAGATTCAAGGATCGGGGGTATAGCGATCCTTGAATCCTTTCGAGGATTAGGGTCATGAGACCCTTGATTCCCAAAAAAAGGTTTCAAGGATCCCCTAACCTCAAAATGTTTGAGGGTCACTTTGTTCCCCAACCTCTGAAAGGTCGAAGCCTTTTAGGGATTAGGGGTAATGTATCCTCGAAAACCTACTATAGACTTAGGTTTTCTTGAAAAATTTAGGTTTTCATCTTTTCAAAGTGTTTTGAGGGTTTGATGTTTCAATCACTAGGATTATGAAGTTTTTTTCATTTAGAAAGGAGAAGAAAAGGAAAATAGACACACCTAAAAAAACCCTAACAACAAGAAGGAATAAAAATTAAAGAGCCCCTAGGGCTTAAGGAAAAACTAGAAAGGAAGAGAAAGCACTCTCGGGTCAGAGGCCAAACCTGCAAATAGTGGATAAAATAAAACCCGATGAGAATGCACACCCAAAAAGATCAAATGGTAACTACTCAAACACAAACAACTTGCAAGAAGACTAAAACAAGCTTTTAAGTGGTTGTTGTAAATAGGGCATAATGACTAGAATGAATGATAAATTCAAATTTTATAGGCGAAAAGCTGACTGACGTTAGCCTAGGGATACGTACGTTGAAGATTGGGTGTTGAGGATGTTGGAATTCTAATATGGGAAAGCACTAATTGAGAGGGGGGGTGAATCAAATCTATAAAACTTCTACCACTTCTAAAAAAACTGATTCAACCATGTATCCATAAAAATAAACTGAAATGGTGTAAAAGATCTAACATCTAATCATATCCATGATGAACACATAACACAAAGATTTGGTAACCCAAAAACCCTTGAAGGTAAAACGGGGGTGGGGATGACACCCACAAATCTTCACTACTATATTAATAAAGTGTGCCTATTAGGGCTACAAATTTTTGATCCCTCCTAATGATCTACCTTGTGAGGGGTCTTCCCTCTTAAGAGCTTTCAGACTTATACAATCTACCTTGTTAAAGGATTTAAACTTACAAAAAAGTAAGCACTATGTTAAGAGATTTACAAAGGCCTACTAGGACCACTCTGTTAAGAGATTTACCTTGATTCACTTGTTAGAATGTATCAGTACCTGATCCTTCAGTCTGCACTACAAATACTGATAACGGATATCCTCTTTCCAACTCTTAACTGATCTCTCAATCTAATGTATCTCTATTCTACTCTTCACTGCTCTTCTCGGTCACTCTGTCTGGTCAATGCTTTAGATATTCAAAACATGCATATACTCCTGATCTCTTCTCTTCACATACGCATCCAAACAAGCATATCTTCGCACACACACAAATTAGGGTTTGAAGCATCCCATATATAGATCAGTGATGAGACATCCAGATCAAGATCAATTCTCTAGATTCATCACCTTTTGTCGCTTAGGCATCCCTAATTTTGATTGGTTGCATGGCTTGCATAGGGATCCATGATCTTAAAAATAATGCATAATTAATGTATTAAATATCTATGCATGATCATTAAATGATTCATATAAGTTTGCCAAAATAGTTTACCTTGGTGTTTGTGCCATTCCAAACACATATACAAATACCATCTTACTCGACATAGGAAAAATCTGGTGCTCGATCAATACTGTCTCGCTTGGCATAACCATATACTATCACCCGACACTAACTCTTCTAGACAACTTGGAAATCATTCTGCTCGGCAACTATTGAGTACTCGGTGACCACTGACTTGCTCGGCAGTAACTACTGCTCGGTCAATACATAAAATTACACAAGTAATTTACATTTCTCTGCCTTAGTGGTATGGCTTGGTAGTAGTGATGACCAACCAACCTGCCTTGATTATGACTAAGTGTATGACACTAATAGACAACAAAACTTAGAGATCAACAATCTCCCCCTTTGACATTAGTGATAAAAACACTTTGTCATAACTTTTCAGTCCTTTACAAAAATAGTACTCAAATAGACTTAGAACTCCCCCTAGGACTCTGACTCGACCTGTCTTCATGAAGACTTCACTACATATAAAACATATCTACATAAGGTAAAAAAGGTATTATATGTTAAATTTCCATCAATTTTAAATTCCCCCCTTGTTTTTGTCACCCCTATCACTCTTATCTTTTTGGGTAGTAGGGGTCAAACCATATTTATCCAAAAATGGTTTATGAATCTGTAGGATCATCGCTAGTGCATTATCCCAACTTGTTCTGACAGATTCCAAAACCTAAAATTTTATTTCTAGCTCGACAACTAGATCAATCAAACTTTTTGCAATGTTCAAAGGTGGATCTCTCTATGCTAATTCCTTTGTTGCTTTCACCTCTTTTTGCATAACCTCCAAATGAGGTATCAACATGGTCTGAATGGAAATCAATTTCGCCCTTATTCTTCCATCATTAGCCATGATCTCGACTAGTCTCCCTTGGGCATGTGTCAACCTGTTAAAATGAAAAGAGCTGGAGCTTGCATCCATGCTCAATGAGTGACCTGTTGACTTCAAATCTGCTTGTAGCTTCTCAATAAGTTGTTGACTCTCCTTTGTAAATAATTATGTATCACAAATTTGTTTGTACAAAGAGAGAATGTTTTCTATCACTTCTTATAGGTTTTTAACCAGATAAGAAAGTGCAGTCTTCTTCTCAGTAAGCTTTGCTAAAAAAATTTTAAGTACTTTGGTCTCAAATTTTCTCTTATACTGTTGCATGAGTTTCTCATTAGCATCTATATCATCATTTTTCACCTTTTGAACAATATAAACCAATTATTGCAAAATAGGTGCCTTCTCATTTAGGTCTTGAAACTCAAATGCATCAACAAAGATATCTTTAATTTCATGCAATACCTGCTTCGGTTGATGTTCCCTTTTCAATTCCTCTTGCTTCCTTTTCATGTTCAGTAAATCCTGCAAGATTAACATCTTCTCATAAGATAAGTTATTAGTATCCCATTTTGGAATTATTGTAAATTCGTCAAGTGTTACTTCAGATCTCAGAGATTTGTCCTTTTTCTTCTTATGTGATTTCTTCGTTTTTGTCTCTGGTGAGCTACTACTCAGTCTATGTTTGGCTTTCAAAGTACTAGTATCATCACTAATTGGAACTATATCCTTTTGAGTAATTAGTACCTTTTGTTTAGATGTTTCGGCACTCTTGATCTTAGTATGTACAAGAGGAGAGACATTAGGTAACTGTACCAATGCTTCAATAGCCTCTTCCTCCTTAGGTTTCTGTTTCTCCTAGGTTTCAAGAGTCCTGGTCTCCTCTGTGTCTCCTTCATATGATTTGGAGATATTTGATGTAGACTTATCTACTTGATCTTCTTTCATATCATCTCCTTCTGCATTGACTTCAAGGTTTTCCTCAGTAGGTGAATATGGATTTATGAGTGTTTCTTTGCCTTGTTCCTTGATATTCAAACTTTGTGTAACCTCATCAATTGTCAAGTCCTCAATCTGTTCATCTTCAACCTTATCCTTCATCTCATCCTCAACAATATCATTCACTTCATCTTCAATATTTTCATTTATCTCATCATCGACATTATCTGGCTCATCAATATCCTCCTTATTGTCAAGCTCAACTTGTTTTTATGTGCTTTCATCTTTGTTCTTGTCCACTATTAGTCCAAAGATAATCTTCCATATCCTTTGCCTCTGCTGCACAACACCTTCAACATCATTATTCAATACATAATAAGCTCTCAATTTAGGAATGAATCTATTCATGTATTGGTGCATGAATTTATCTTTTTTCTTCTTTGTCAATTCGGGCATAATTTGTGCTAATGCTCCTTCTCGGATCTGCCTTTATGTCATAATGGCATGCTGCCGTCTCTCATAATTTTAGCTGCTAGTTCTTCAGGGACTAAATTCCCAATCTCTAATGGTTTCATCTTGTAAGAAACTAACATGTCCACCATTTCTTCTTCTATCTTTACCTTATCAACTTTACTTAACTTTTCAAACTTAATAAACTTGAATCCAGACAAACCTATTGAATTCTTGATGTTGTAAATAAATCTCATCAACATTGGTCATATATTTGTGTGCTGCAAATTTGAATTTGTTGATGTCCTCTATTTATGTCAATTCTTCATCTTCTTCATCTTTTCCCATAATGTATTTCCTTCTTGGCTTCCTCTTAGGGTGGCTCGGCTCAGATTCAGTTTGAACTTGTTTTCTCTTCCCTGAGCTTGCCCCTTCAAAATTCTTTATCAATGTTTTCTTTGGTGGCTCGAGTGATATAGTAATTGTAGATGCCCTGGTTCTCAGTTGAGATGTGATAGGAGGAGTATATTTATGTTGTGAACTCCTCTTCTTGGTTGGCTCGACAACCATCACTTTCTTACCCTTCTTGTCCACTTCCACATCTTCTTCTTCATTTTCTTCAGAGCCACTAGATTGATCCTCACCTTGACCTTGTGTGATCTGTACTGGTGCATCTTCCTCTTCTTCTTCTCCTAACATTTTCTCAAGATTTTTCACAGTTTTATTTCTCTTTCTTTCCATAGTTGTAGCCTTCAACTTTTTGGTTATCTTTGATTTTTCCTCATCAGAGTTTCCAAATCTCTTAACCTTTCTATCAACTGCCTCTGCTAGTAGAGTTGTGATTGCTGCAGATGTTTCATCTATGTTTACTTCATAAGGCAATGACCTTAGCCATGCTACCCTCGGTACTAAAGCTTGTACATAGATGTTATCAGCATCAACTAGAAAGCAAACATCATCATAATGATTCTCAACTAGTGATACCGGGATTCTGCTCCTTAATCTCATATTTTTCTTGAGATCCACAAAATAATTACCCATAAAAGTGTCAAAATTCTCTCCTAACTGTTGTATAAACTCATTAATCTGTACTGTGACCAGTCGGTCTAGACTCCATACTACATCTCCTATAGTAGGAAAAGTATTCTAAACATAGAGAAATAGACAAACTAGTAAGGATCCAAACTTACACATAGAGTTATTTGCCTTCCTAATTGCTGATAGGTTCTTAGCAAGTTGAATCATCTGTAGCTCGGAAAGATCATAAGTATGATCCTTTTTCACTATTTTCCACGCCTGATCAACTGCTACACACGAGACTATCCAATCTACTCGATTGGTAAAACTTGTGTGCAATGACTCTGATTCCAAAATCAATTTCAAGATCTGTGATTGTAGAAATTGTCATTCCTCTCTTGTTCCACTCGGCAAGACTGAACTTCTCAATGTCTTCCTTTTTTCTGATAACACATAGTTCGCTTCCCTTGCACAATGGGGTAACCAGTGACTCGGTGGATGATGTCTATAGTGATCTTTATTGGTCCATTCTCCATCAATAGACACATATCATGTGTTCTGCTTAACACTATCCTGATCCATTCAAATTTGAAGTCATGGGGGAAGTCTAGGGCACATACTAACCCTTTGTCATCAATGTGCTGATGATTAGCTTTCAACGCCCCATTTTCACATAGCTTACTGTAGGCTTTCCTCAACTCAAAGTCTTTGACTTCTCCGATTTTGCACATGTAACATGCTTGCACGTCATGGATCATGAGTACCTTAGGCGGGATTGATGACAGGGCTCCCGTAAGATCTCCCTTCACCGCAGTCTCAGGAATGGCTCAGAAATTAGATGATGCACAAGCATCGCTCCTAACCAATTGAACCTTCTTCAGTTCCTTATCTTGCTTCTTCACACCAACGAATGAACTGGCTGCCATTTCTGCAAACTAGGGCCTGTGAAACAAATTATGGATAATTCAGTAACAACGGGTCTTCAACCTTCACAATACTTGCCAATGATACACAAGTGGAAATTTTTTCAAACTCTGCTGAAATCGCTCTTGAATCGCCTTCGAAATGCTCTACAAACTCTTAATCGCTAAATGTGAATTGAAAAATGAATGACCAAATTCATTATATACCCTCAAACGGTCGAATTAGGTCTTCAATAAATGATTCATGCAATGGTAGCTGGATAACAGTTGTCCTCGGTCCTTGAATAAAATAGCTCGGTTATCACAAACTATCACTCAGTCAGAATAGTGAATTAGTCACTACTGACGCTCGGTCGACATATCAGCTCGGTCGGTATGGAAGCTCGACATACACACTAACACTGATGCTCGACATCAACTATGCATATCAATATTTTGCTTGGTTCTTGCCTCAAATCTATCCTAATGCATCTTAACTTATGCATATATGGACTTTACTATATCTTATGTTAGGAACTGGTGTAAAATATAGCATTTGAGAAAATAGTTCCTTACATACCTTTTTACTTAATTGGAAGTAGTGTGATCACTTGATCCATTGGATTGGGTGATCTTGACTTCACTGGATCCACTACTGCTTGCATCTTCTTTCTTTCTCCATGTCAGATTCATCTAATTCCTTATCTGCTCAATAGTAGGTGTCGAGGCTATGGTCTTGCAGTCTCTCTTGGTATGACCGATCTTGTGACACCTATAACAGACCATACTTCCATTCATCCAACTCTTGGATTTACCTCTAAAGTTTGTACTAATACAATTCTCTGCAACATGACCATATTCACTGCAATAATGACAACTGTGTCTTGTATTGTAATCCAAATTGAATGTGTTACCTTCCCTCGGTGCATTGCCTTGTTTTTTGGATTTCCATTTGGATTTTTCATTGGATCTGCAATCTTGAGTTCTATGATCAAACTTCTGGAAATTGTAACAATGTCCTTGGAATCTAGGTGAAGTACGTGTATTTCTAGTCTTTGACCTACATTGATGTGCATGATGTCCATGCTTCTTATAGTTCAAGCAATGTCCATTAAATTTGAGTTTAGGATTGGATCTACCATTCTTACTTCAACATATGTTTGTCGTGTGACCTGGTTTCCCACAATGATAACATGTAGGTTTGTTTTTCTTTGGCTTTGCATTCCTCTGTTCTCCACTTTTTGACGATTCTCCTTCTTTAGTGGATGACAGGTGCTCGGTATGTCCAAGTCTAGAGGTGTCACTATTCCTTCTTGGTGATCTCATTAGTTCCTCAAAGTATCTCAAGGATTCATTTGGTTTGTTTATCCTCTCAATGAGTTCTCTTTCAGATCTCAACTCATTTTTCAGTTGATTGTTCTCAGATCTCAGATATGTAATTTCAATTTCTTTTCTGTTTATCTCTTGATTTGCACATAACAGTTGGTTGACCGTGTTCAATTGATTATTTGTGAGCTTTTGCGCATCACTAGTCCTTTCATCAAGTCTGGTAGCCATCTATCTCTTGTCTTCTTCTGCCATTGTCTTATCTTCCTTAGCTTTCTTCTTATGATCAATCACCTCACATAGTGTTATTGATTGAGTTTCTTGTTCTATCTTTAGAATTTTGACTTGTTCTTTCAGTTTGTTGTTCTTGTCCAATAGATCCACAATTGCTATAATACTTTCTTTTGAATCTGCATTGTCAAATAGATCTTCAGTGTCTTCTTTATATGAAGTATCTTTCAGCTGAGTTGCCAATTATTTCCTAGCTTTTAAGGATTTCCTCAATTCTTCTCTTGTTGTCTCAAGCTGCTGCAATGCCAACTGGATATCAATCTTCTGATTCTCAATGACCTTTCCCAACTTATAAGCCTCCATTTACAAGATCTTAACTCTCAAGTGGTAAGACTTCTTCTAAGAGAACAAAGCTCTGATACCAATTGTTGGAAGTCTAATATGGGAAAGCAATAACTGAGAGCGGGGGGTGGGTGAATCAGATTTATAAAATGTCTACCAATTCTAAACAAACTGATTCAACCATGTATCCATAAACATAAACTGAAATGTTGTAAAAGATCTAACATCTAATCATATCCATGATGAACACATAACACAAAGATTTGGTAACCTAGAAACCCTTGAAGGTAAAACTGGGGTGGGGATGACACCCACAAATCTTCACTACTGCAGTAATAAAGTGTGCATGTTAGGGCTACAAAGTTTTGATAACTTTTGATGATCTACCCTATGAGGGGTCTGCCCTGTTAAGAGATTTTAGACTTATACAATCTACCTTGTTAAAGGATTTAAACTTACAACAAAGTAAGCAGTTTGTTAAGAGATTTACAAAGACCTGTTAGGACCACTCTATTAAGAGATTTACCCTTATTCACTTGTTAGAATGTATCAGTACTTGATCCTTCAGTCTGCACCACAAATGCTGATAACGAATCTCCTCTTTCCAACTCTTAACTGATCTCTCAATCTGATTTATCTCTATTCTACTCTTCATTGCTCTACTCGGTCACTCTGTCTGGTCAATGCTTCAGATATGAAAAACATGCATATACTCCTAATCTCTTCTCTTCACATCCATATCCAAACAAGCATATCTTCGCACACACACAAATTAGGATTTGAAGCATCCCATATATAGATCAGTAATGAGACATCTAGATCAAGATCAATGCTCTAGATTCATCACCTTTTGCCGCTTAGGCATCCCTAATTTTGATTGTTTGCATGGCTTGCAAAGGGATCCATGATCTTGAAAATAACACGTAATTAATGCATTAAATATTTGTGCATGATCATTAAATAATTCATAGAAGTCGGCCAAAATGGTTTACCTTGGTGTTTGTGTCATTCCAAACACATATACAAAAACTGTCTTACTCGGCATAGGCAAACTCTGGTGCTCGGTCAATACTGTCTCACTTGGCATGACCATATGTTGTTGCTTGGCACTAACTCTTCTATGAAACTCGTCAATCATTCTCCTCGACAACTATTGCATACTCGACGATCACTGACTTGCTCAGAAGTAACTACTGCTCGGTCAATACATAAAATTACATAAGTCATTTACATTGCTCGGCCTTAGTAGTATGGCTCGGTCGCAGTGATGACCGACCAACCTGCCTTGATTATGACTAAGTGTATGACACTAATAGACAACAAAACTTAGAGATCAACAAAGGATTGAGGGACATAAGATCCCTAAAAGTGTGAAAAGGTTTCCAAACTCTCTTAGCACAAAGAAGGAAATAATGTTTGAGGCTTCGAGAATTAGGTCACGAGATGACCTTGGTCTTTTGTGAATCCTAGAAATTCCAAAGCCCGAGAACACTAAAGAAAGACTAAGGAAGAAAAAGGGGAGAAAGAGAAAAGAAAATGAAAGAGGAGAAGTACAACGGGGAGTGTGCTAGTACCAAGCATCAAAGTATCGAGAATTTCTTTGTAATCTGACTTACCTGATGTCGAGGCTAGCGAGGTCCTAGACAACAATAACAAAAGGTGAGACCACCAACAATTACAAGACGAGGAGAAAAAGAAAGGAGGGTCCCCACTAGTCGTAGTGCGCAAGTGGGGCGTGAGTTGTGAAGCACACCAAGTATAGTTGTCCATGTTAGTAACTTAAAATACCTTCAAAATTTCTCTTAAGTCATCAATAATCCCTTAAACAATAAGACCCATGGAATTCTTAAAGCACTGTAAAAAAAACCAAAATATGCTTTATATTATAACATCCATTTAATTCTAAAGAACTATAAACAAACCTAAATGTGCTTTAAACAATTATATCTATGAAATTCGTGAAACACTATAGACAAACCTAAATGTACTATCAAATGGTTGACAAACACAAATATTTAGAGTCATAAGCAATGCTTGGCCAACAAGAATATAAATATCAATGCTTTCAATAATTCGATAACACCCTTAATTGCTATTACTAGTCTAGTATTTCTTGTGACTCGTTTGGACTAGTATTCCCTAAAGTGGCGATCAAGCTCATAATAGGTAACTAGTGACTATTATTCTATATTAGTTTAGTGTTCGTACAAGAATAATACATGTCTGTTGGATTAGTGTTAAAGTTTTGATTCATGAGTATTCATTTTGTCTTCTATCAAATTTATTCAATTGATATGCTTCAATTTAGTGCTAAAGATTGAAAAATTATTGTGTGTAATTGATTTATTTTAGGTGAATGACATATATTTTAACAAATTAACACAATTTAAACTTGTTCTTTTGTGTTAATTTGTTTGCAAAAACTCTATGAATTAACAAACTTTATTAGTAAAATAATCACCACTTGATGAGGATTCATATTTTTTCCTTAAAACTATTTATCTCAGCCAACTTGACAAACAATTTTTCGTCAATAGCCATTAGATTATGTATCCTAAACCTTGAAATGACCTTTTATTTCTCTTATCTATTTTTATCTCAAATCGATTTATTTAAAATAATTATAAATCTATAAAAACATATTATATATCTTTTCAAAAAATTTATTTAATATTTTAATTACAACAATTGAAAAATATCTATTAGCCATGAGATGACAAGACTAATTGTCCCTTGATTTTTTTTCCACCCTTCTTTCTTCTAATGCTACCTAATTCTATCTCCTAGGGAAACTCTTTAGTAGCATGATAAAACACAAAATCAACAAATGGGCAAAAATAGAAGGAAAAAGGGCTAAGGGGTAGGTTGGTTTTAGGCCAAAACATTCCACTATTGATCACAGGGTTGCCCTGAGATTTTTGGTTGAAAAAATATGGAATATTCAAGGAGGTGAAGCATTTTGTTGTTTTGTAGACTTTAAAAAGGATTTTGACATAGTACCACGTGACAAACTTTGGGATAGAATGGAAGAACTAGAAATTCCTAATGAGCTTAGGGCTGTAGTACATAGACTTTATGAGCGGGTCAAAGCTAAAATCAGAATGGTAGGTGAGATGTTAGAATGTTTTGTTAGCAGTATTAGTGTCAAACAAGGGTACCCACTCTCTGTAACTCTATTTGGGCTATGTATTGATAAGTTAGAGGAATGGCTAAACAAGACTAATGGAGAAGGAGTTCAACTAGCTAGATGTGTGATAAAACTACTTATATATGCGGATGACCTCGTCCTAATTGCTAAAACATCAAATGGATTATGTGAACACTTGAAGGCACTTGAAACCTTTTTCCATGAGGTTGGGATGCAAGTCAATACGAGAAAAACCAAAGTGATGATATTCTCTCTAAAGAGAAATAAGAAGACACAAAACACTTTCCTTTTTGAAAGCAATCCGTTAGAGATAGTTAGCGAGTGCAAATACTTGGGGTTCGATTTTCACAACAAATTCAATTGGGAATCATACAGAGAAAAAAGAATCCAGGGAGGATGGAAAACATAATATATTCATTATAAAACAGATGTAGGAATGCAGAGTTATGGGGTTAGAAAACCAAGAAAATGCTTTTTGGTTTGTGGTCACCCCGATGATACTTTACAGATGTGAGATTTGGGCCAACAACATGTCAGATGAGAAATGGAGGCAAGTAGAAAGAATTAAAAAATCTCTAATCATCAACAGAGTCAAAATTAAAAATATTGATCCTTATGATATCTTATTGGCAGAAACAACTATTTTCCCGTTAGAGACCTCAACAATGGTCTGATTGTTAAGCTACTTAAAGAAAATACAAAGTATGGAAAAACATTGCTAGCCTAAATTGATTATGGAGGAAAAACTAGAAAGAAGAAAGAACATGTGGATGAAGCAAAATGACAAATGGATGAAAAAATAGGAGGTTAACATACAAGAATGTCCAAAAATCAATGTGGAAATAAAAAAGTTTGTGGGAGAAAAATTCAGGACTATCATATGGTCAAATCAGAATGGACGTAAAAAAGCCTACCATATCAAAGAATTTAACCCTATGGGAGACCATGAGGAAAAAGTGTTGAGATGTTGTTGTTGACATTGTTGTCATTGATGTCAAAACCTATGTACCAGATGGTTTTTTTTTGAGGTGAAGTACACAATTGATTTATCCTATGTAATATTGTATGGTAACATATTTTGTGGACAATTATCCTTATTCTGGTAATGGTGGTAAATATTTTTGGTATGTCTGTAGTATTCAGTATGATATGGTGACTTATTGATGTGGTATGTCGAGTCATTCCTCACTTCGATTTTGGGAAGTATTTTTGGTTGATATTAGTTGAAGACAGTTATTACATAATTATGAAGATCAATATTTTATTATTGGTTTCCAAAGCTTTCTCTGGGTATTCTCCCTATCCAGACATTCATCCAACATGTTGCAAAATTTTTGGTATTTTATTCATGTTCTTCCGGTTGGTTGTGAACTTGATGATAACCAGACATGGTCTTGGTTGTGGCATTCCCATCGACATCAGATTTCAATATCTTTTAGTATTTTTTTTTTTAACGTGTTTATCCTATGCATGACCTATCTATAGGTCCTATGGTAACATGGAGAGAAGATTCTATGTGCGACCTATCTTTTGGGTCCGATGATAGCGTGTTGTGTTTTACTGAATATTTCAATTTTGTTATTCATGTCGACATATTTTGGTTGACCGACTCATAATGGGATTATATCATTTCTGCGGGTATATATTTAGAATATTATTTTGGTTCCATAGGGTGATGGATAAGAAGGAAGCATATGTGGATTGCGAAATCATGTGAAAGTGATAATTAGTGAAATAAGTTATAATACAAAGTTTGGGTGAAGAGGTAGAAAAGGGTTTTGCAGTCGATTCTCATTCGGATATGTTGCTGACAATAACAATGCTATTAACCGGAACTGAATCCATTCATGTGTAGATGCAATTCCCCCAGTTCAAGTTTTGATTGTAAGATCATCTTTTTGTATTAAGTTGTGATGGTTTATGTATTTAGGATCGTTAGCTCGACTGACAGTGAGCCTTACTTGCAGTGAGTAAACCAACAGTGAGCCTTTGTAAAAATCACCTTAACTGTTGTTTATATACACAAGAATTAACTTCTCCGTGGTTTTCCCATCTTGAGTTTTCCACGTAAATCCGATGTTCATTGTGTATGGTGTTGTCTATATGCTTTCATAGATTATTTTTGTTTCATTTATTTGATTGGATTTACATTGCTATCAAATCAATTAAGCTTAAAAATATCTTCAGATAACTGATTCATCACCTTTCTCAGTTATTTGGGTTCGTTCAACAAAAAGCATACATAGGAGCAAATATCAAATGGAGAGCAAACAATAATCTAGCCCAACTTAGGACTAGTTCACACTATTTGAGGTGTGAAAGAGGTAGATGGTTGATACCTAAGGAAGAATGGGAAGAAAGGATATGCCTATAACATGGGCATGGTAGAGACAGAACAGCGTTTTATCATTGAGTGCCCAACATACAATGATATCAGTTCCAGCTATGTGGATATCTTAAAAACATAGACAAAACAACAAATCTTGTAATCAAAATACATTGTTGAAGAAGAGATCTAAAGAAAAGGTTACAAGATCAAAATACATTATTGAAGAAGAGATCTAAATAAAAGATTACAGAATGCTTAAGGTGGAGGAGACTTACCCTTCATGAACTAAAGAATTTCCTCAATAAACAAGCTCGGAAAAGTTAATGGCATCCTCATTTTCTACCCAGAAGGAATGGCTTTTAGCACCTCTTCGGTATTACGAAAGGCCTAAAGAACGCAACGTATCATCCTTTTAATTTTCGTTCCTCCATCTGACATGGCTAATATGATGTCATCTCCGGATAATCTGCTCTCTTATTTTAAAGCTTGAATTTGTGTTTGATATTGTCGAAGCTTAAAAGGGAAAACGAATGTTTGAATTAAATTGAATTCCTGTATTGCTTTGAATTACTAAGTTTCTAAAGGCGAGCATTCATCCCATAATGTAAATCAGCACATATGGAATATGGCTCCCGTCTCAGCTGCACATCACATCTTTCCAATACATTTCCTATACGTTCCCCACCATTTTTCTGGAATTTCCGCACTTACCCATTCCGTTCAACACAATTTCAGAAAACCCAAAAAATACCCATTGCATAATTGCCATCTACACTTAAATTATTCTAATGATTACAGTTACATTTCTCACTTTGCTCATAGAAAAAGTTTGGGGGTCTACCCAAATAATTTCTTTCCTTCGAAGGGGAAATTTAGGCCAAATTGCAGTATAAAACCAGATGATTCAGTGGCACAAGATGTCAAAACTCAGAAGGACAATGATCAACATTCAGAAGAAGGGAATCCCAAGAAGGAGTCTCAGTCCATTGAAAATATAGCATTGGCTATTGAAGATATTTTGCCTCCAGAAGGTTTTATAGTGGCTCTCGCATGCATTGTGGGCCTCGTGACAGGCATTGTTGTTGTCGTCTTCAATCTTGCGGTATGCTTCAATTCGTAATCAGTACAGTTTTAATGAATATTGGGCATTATTTGAGTTGCACCTCTTCATAAGATTTACACAAGCAATTAAGCACAACCGCATTTCTGATTTTAATAGCGGTAGAGATAGATTTACTTCCATGAAAAAAATGACGTTGGTTAGTGGGGGAAATGCAAAATATTATTGAACAAAAGAACTTTACTGTACAAGAATGACAATACATAATAGGGCCGATGTTTTCCATTATCTAACAATTTTCATCTCTATTTCTTGTTTGTAAAAATGAATTAAAAAATCCTTAAGAATCTTCTTCCTTTTCGGGAATGGGAAAAGCGCGGCCAATAAAAACTATACAACAGGAAGAAATATAACGGTTGCTTTTGTAATTGCTGCTTAAAATGGTTGGATGTGCAGCCATATATTTCAATTGCTATTTTGCCAAATTTCGACACGATCATTGTCTCTTGAGGATATAAACATGGGGTTCCTACATGAAAGTCCTGATGCTTTCATAGCTCAAGGTCATGAACAGACCAATTCTCCGTGCCAGTAAATTCTTGACAATCTATGGGCTGAGTATCTGCTGCTTTCAATTTGAATCAGTCTTCAACTCCTTTAGGCATTGTCAAGTCCAACTCTTGTGACTTTAAAAATGTATGAGCGATTATCAGTATGCGTGATAGACTGAAAATCCTACTACACAGTGCCTGTCCTTCGGATAAATTGTGCATACAATTCTGAGTGGATACCGTAAATTTTCAGGTCCCCTTCTCTAGCGCCCGCTTATATTTTACCAAAAAATTATGATCGGTACGGTTTGGAGGGTGAAATATTGTAAGATGTCCTATTATTCGGTTTTGAATGGCTTATGTGGTCACCGGTCCAGAAATGTCGAACCCATCTCTCTCCATGGGACCATGTCATTGCCTTCTATGGGGAATTTGCAAACTAGAGCTGAAAATGTTGTTAAACACCTCAATTCATATAAATAAGAAGCCTTATAACAGATAATTCATTGCCTACCTCAAGACTAATAATATAAGTGATCAAGTAACCAACATCAAGTTTGGCTGTTCCTATTGGCCCGGCCTTTGTACACCATGTACTTTCAAAGTGCCACAGGGTTTCTGCCATTAAAAGAACAACTTATTTATTTGGCATAATAGTCAAAGATAAGCAAATTGTTAGATCTCTTGTTATATGCAGTAAAAAAAAGCATGGAATTATCATTTAGCCATGTTCTGCATAATTGCCAAGCTATACGCTAAACCTACATTATTTTTCTGTTGCTGTGCTGAAAGAACTGCTATCGGCTATATATCAATAAAAACGGATGTCTTTTTTCAAATCAGTACCCCTTAAAAGGCCTTAATCATGCATAAGAGCTCAAAATGACAATTATTACTTGTCATCCTGTTTAGTAATCAAGGTTATTGCCCCATTCAACAAATTGTATATAACCAGAAGGACTTTGTGATTATTTAGAGGAAAGGTCTTTTAGATCAGGTGTTTGGTATCCTCCCAAAGAATTCATAACTGAGCGATATCAGAAGCCTAATTCCAGCAAAGACCATGTAAGATAGAATTGTGTCTGGCATGGTAATTAGATCTTTTAGATCAGGTGTTTGGTATCCTCCCAAACAATTCATAATCGAGTGATATCAGAAGCCTAATTCCAGCAAAGACCATGTAAGATAGAACTGTGTCTGGCATGGTAATTAGATCTTGTAGATCAGGTCTTTGGTATCCTCCCAAAGAATTCATAGTTGAGTGATATCAGAAGCCTAACTCCAGCAAAGACCTTGCAAGATAGAAGTGTGCCTGGTATGGTAATAAGTTGTCAGAGCCGATGGACAGAATGTATAACCATATTTATTGTTCCTATTGTACCAAGTTGGACAGTTGACTCCTGACTTAAAAGATTATGAGCTATTTTATCTCACTTTCTTTGCAGTGTCCTGCACTTTTTTCAGAGACTGGCTTCATTATTAGGCCTAGCGGTTGGCACAGGGTGATGGCAGCATCTGCCTGTGCTCAATCCAAGTCTTATGATCATGCTTGTATCACCCTCCTTTGAATCTCTTCCAGGACTGTTGGCCTTCAATGTTGGGAGATGTAAAGCACTCTGATGCCAAAAAGGATGTATCTTCTGGTCTGTCTTTGCTAGATTAATGACTAAAGATCACATTCATTCTGAGTACTGGTGGTTGGAAATCGTTGTCGTTGATGTCAACGTGCAAATCAGTGGCGTAATGAAGGAGGTTTAGCATGTGCCAAATTTATGGCATTTGTATCAAATTATTTTGACAAAGAATGAATTAATTAAATGCCTACATTGGCCAACCCATGCTAGCGCCCAAGTGAACAGACTGAATAAAAGATGCATTTAAATATTTTGTTAATAAGGGATGACCCCTTGAAGGGGTGCACCCTAAGTTGGGTGGCAATTAAATTAAATAAAAAATGATTTACTTGGCCGATCCCTCCCTTGATTTAAGCGCCATCATTGGCTATGCAAACAAAAATTTACGTAAAATTCTCTTGGCCGATCTGCTTGAAGAGGTGTGACCGTTTGGTGAAAGGGGTGGTTTGGTTGGTATAAATAAGAGTTCATTTGAAGATCTTTTCTCAAGCAATTCAACAAATATTATTCCTATTCAAAGCAGATTTTTGAGCAGTCCTTTAGAGCTGATCTAAGGAGCACCTATGAGCAGATTTTATTGAAGATCATTTCAGACTTATGAGCAGATTTTTCAGACCTTATGAGCAGAAATTGTTGAAGAGTATGAGAAAACCCTGAAGGTGAATTATTGCAAACTTTAAAGGCGAATTATTGCAGACCTATGAGCAGAGATTCTTGAAGATCATAAGCAGATTTAAGAAGCAATTTTTTTAGCAGATTTGTGGAGAAGGACTAGATCTGATTTGCGAAGAAGATCAAGCACATCCTATTCTTTTGGAGCTTGGTTCCTCGTTTTCAAAGAGATTGATGTCTCTTACTGGGTTGGTGCTCAATTGTGGGCATTGGTGTCTCCAATGGGTTGGTGCCTATAAATCATCAAAAGGGGATTGGTGTCTCTTGTGGGTTAGTCCCTAAAAAATTGGTAAGAAGTTTCTAAGATAAGCAATGTATTGTCATGGTTTTCTCCCGTAGGGGTTTCCACGTAAATCATGTGTTCTTGTGTTTCTACTAGCTAGATCTTGCATTTGTGGTTGATTAAGTTTTGAAGTATTACTATTGTGACTAATCAAGTTTTGAAAAGTAAAACTTTGTTATTATATTGATTCACCCTACCCCCTCCAAGTATATTCGTGTGCTCTTCTATTGGTATCACGGGTTCCTTCGAATATAGCCTAACCGCTTGGAGGTAGTATTATAAGAGCAATAATGGGCAGACAAGAAAGACACAAATTCTCATCAAACAATGCACCATTTTTTGATGGGACAAATAATGCCTTTTGGAGAAGAAGGATGGAAACCTACTTGAATGCCCTAGAATATGGTGTTTGGCAATCAGCGGTAAATGGATACACAACCTTGTCAACTCCCCCAATGGATCAAACTGATAAGAAAGAAAGTGAGAACAATACGAAATCCAAGCATGTGATCTTGTGTAGATTATCTGAATCCGAGTTCGTATAGGTTATGCATTGCAAATCAGCTAAGGACATGTGGGATAAGTTGAGGAACATATATGAAGGAGATGTTAAAGTGAAGAAGGCAAAGCTTCAAACCCATCAAAAATAATTTGAAAGACTTAAGATGAAAGAAGAAGAGAACATAGCCTCTTGTTTGCTTCATGGTGATGAGATCATGAACACTATCAAAGGACTTGGTGAAGAAGTTGATGAAGCCATAATTTATCAAAAGATACTAAGGTCTTTGACATTAAGATTTGATTCCAAAGTTTCAATAATTGAAAAAATGAAAGGTCTAGATTCATTGACAAAGGCCGAGTGTAGTCGGTGTGCAATGCTTATTGTTATGTTTGATAATATTGGTTATCTGTCAATGTATTAATTGTCTATTGGTTGTCACTCTTAGGTAGTTGTAAGTATTGGTTGGTTGACGATTGTGTCTCTCTTGGCAACCGTCAGGTTCTTCAAATATGTTGTGCGCCACCAAGAAAGGGAGTAGTGGAGAGTCAGATGAATTGTAATCCTTGGCCAACCATCTTTGGTCTTCTTCTCTATAATGAATTCATGAGTGAATAAAGATATATTTTACTTCTATATTTGGTAGACATTGCCATCTTTATTATTATTTCATGCATGTAATTTTCCAGGTATAGCAGCAAACATTTGGTGTTGTTTCCTTAAAAGAAATCAGGTCAGCATTGTGTGATTCATGTCCTTAAATCCCAACAAAGGAAAGAAGAGGCCAAAAAGTGGCCAAGACCAAGCGATCAGACGTTCTTTGAGGATTGTAGAACAAAGATAACGAAGAAGAAGATTATGAGGAACTACCAGAAACTTTCCGCTCCCTAACGAAACATACCTCGCCGACCAAGAAGACAACTGTCTGTACATACACTGTTAGACGAGGAGTACGAAGAAAGAAATCTTGAACTGACTGACATACTCCACCGCATTGAGAATCTTTCCATCTCAAGGGAACCTAGAATTGGAGGATCTGAACCAAAGACCCCTGGATGGAGGGAGTACAAGTACAAATTAGAGCTTGAAAGTACCTGAGGTGTTGCGGACGGTGGAGGTGGACATGTAGAGGGCGCTCCCGTGGCCAAGAGTGCAGGGAAAGCACCGAAACGTAGCGGTCGAAACAATCCACCCAAGTCTGACACATAAGGGAGCAAGCAAGCGAGAAAGATGGTGACTCCTTTGACAAGTCCAAATGTGGATCAACAAACATTGTCGAAGTTCACGGGGAACGGATCAAAAGATCCTACGAGGCACTGGAAGACATGCGAGACTATCTGGGTAGCAAATGGTCAAGTTGACAAGGACTATTGTGTGATTGAGCTTCTGGTTTTAACTATGTGTTCCTTTTCACATCAACGTTTCAAATCATACTCTATGATTCATCATTAGGATGGAGAGCTGAAGGACTATTGGCTAAGAGCATTTCCAGTAACGCTACGAGGTACAGCCATCGAATGGCTCACAAAACTGGATGCTTCATCCATAGCCTCTTGGGACTCACTCAAGAGGGTGTCAAGGCCGAGTTTAAACTGCCACGTGACGACAATAAGATTGTCCCTAAAATTTATAAGAGAAGAATGAGAATGTACGGGCTTACAATCATAGGCTCAAGGAATTGCTAGGCAAGTTGGAGAATTAGCTAGCCGACGAGTTGAAGAAGAGGTGGTTTATTGAGGGGATGATTCCCTCGTTGCGTAAAAAGATGAAAGTGGTGCCTCCATCCTCGTACGCTGATGCCTACAATCGGGCAATGGACAACAAGAGTGAAAACAAGACATCCTCCTTAGGGAAGAGGAAGGCAGATGATGACGAGAGCATGTAGGGTAGTAGTGATGATGAATCAACAATAGTCTAGGCCTTGCAGTAGGATTTGATGAGAATGATGAAAGAATTGAAGACCGAGAAAGGAACCAAGGAACAAAGTAATGAACTGTGGTGTACTGAGTGCAAAATTGAAGGGCACATGAAAGGTAATTGTCCTAAAACGATGTTTCGTGAGATTTGCCAGGGGATGGGTCACTCGATAAAGGAGCATCCTTATAATTTGAAGACTAGAAGAACACAAGTACTCTTCACACATGGAGAGTCTACTGCATTGAAACAACAAAATGTATCGCCAGGTGGTTATGCAAATCAACGACAAAATCAAATACAAGACGACTCTAGAGGACGTCCTATCATACAGTGTCGTAGGCGCAATGAGTGGGGTCACTTCACACAGGATTGTCAGAGCGGGAAGAACAATGGGATTTTGTTATGCAAATGGTGTGGTCCTAGGAACCATGAAGACACTCATTGCCCAAAACAAAAGTGAGCGAACATGCTTGATGTAAAGGAGCCAAACGAGGAAGTACTGGCAATCATCTCCAAACTAAAAAGGCGGTATATCCCGACACCTGTACGGAGAAGGAAAGACTTTGGGAAGCAAAGGTTGATGTTGAAAGGGCGATGGCGGAGGAGAGAAGAGCCTCAAATGATGCCACCAGTACTCCACTGCGGTCGGAGTTGGAGAAAACTATCGCGAGATAGATGTTGCAAGCCATTGTACCCGTATGGGTATTTGACCTTCTGCGAACCGTGTGCCAATTGAAGATGGCCATTACCAACATAATCGGTGACGACAAAGTCGGCTAGGAACATGGCAAGCCTACGGAGAAGTCTACAGACAACGTGGCCACTGACCCCATGTTGTTGATGGTGGGCATTGGAAGGAAGTTGACTGTCGTCGAGATGGAGATAATGGAACAAAACTTGACAAACACCATCGTCAATGGAGGCTCAGGTGTGAACGTATTACCAGAGGAGACATGGAAGGCGCTTGGCAAGCCAACACTCTGGCCATCAACTTTCCATCTGGTAGGTGCTGATCAACATGGCATCATCACTTGGGACGCTCATGGCACAAAAGGTCACCATTGGTACTCAACATTTCTTTCTAGACTTTGTCGTCATCTCGCTAGAAAAGAAAGCGTACAACACCCTCCTTAGAAGGGGTTGGTTGATCACGACGAAAGCAAATCACAATTGGACGAACACACTCTCCATCGAGAGTGACGAGAGGAAGTACACCATCAACTTGCAAAGCCAGGAGTTGGCATCCAACTTGGAGTCTGAGGGCGGAGACTTTAGGATGGAGGAAGGAAAAGTAATGGAACCCAACAATGAAGGGGTGTTAGAACTTGGAAGTTGCTTGATGGATGAGACGAGTTCCTTAAATGAACTATTCCACTGGCAAATGGAGGACTATGAAGTATTTTCACCAACCTATAATCTTCTAGGAGCCACAACTCTCTAAGAAGAGCAACTAATGAAAGTGTTTAAAGTTATGGATGACAAAATTGACAGTACGAAGGTGAAAAACGTAGAGAAAAAAGAAAGAGTCAAAGAAAATAAAAAATTTAAAAAGAAAAATATTGGCATGGTATAGTCCCAATTTTCTATAGTACAACCTGCAAACTTCAATCCTGTATGACCTCTTTTTAACAATATAAAACCACTAAATCTAGTATGACTAGCTACTTCTAGTACCATACGACTATTTCCAATGCTCAACATACGACCAACTACTTCAAGTACCGTACGTCTACCTCTAGTGCTCAACGTATGCCTTACTTTGAGACTCAACAGGCAACTTCAAGACTAGGCAACGTACGAATCTGCCATCCTGTACGACATTACAGGCATCCACCTCTCGTACGACCTCCCAAGTCTCTCACTGTACGGCCCCTTTTAGATTCATTCTACACCGTATGAAAAAAACTACAACCTATATGATGGCATTCCATCTTTTGGACCATACAACAACTCCATGAAAGATTACTTCAAATTGTACGTGTACAACTCACAACTCCTCCACATTGTAAAGGTGCATGGTTCATGTCATACCGTACGACTTACGACACATTTCTTGCTTGTTGTTTGGCAAGGTACGTTCATGGCATACTGTACAACGTATGGCACATGTTTTTGGTTGGTGGTTTGGCAACGTATGGGTATGGATATGTGGTCTGTGGCATTCCGTATGACATCTTCAAGAGCAATTCGTACATTATCTCTGTTGCATCATATGGCTTCTTATTTATTCTGTACGGTGACAAGCAAGATCATTACCACAATCTTATGCAATTTCCTTACGGTAACTTCTAGTATGGCGATCAATTCTGAAGTGGAGAGTACAACTTGATCAAAATTTGGACATCATACGTTGGTTAAACACTACAAAATCTCTATTTTTAGGCTTAATCATTATTGTTTTTGGCATCTTTAAAATTCAAGAAAATGATGCACGCCATGGAGTTATGTGTGGTTCTGAAGGTGTTAAATTGGTCTTGGCGGCGGGGGTGTTGCCCCTCGACCCCGCTAGGAGCGCTGCCCCTTGATCCCACTAAGGGTGTTGCCCTCAGACCCCCATCTAATTTTTAAGTACACTACAATGTTGAGTTTGCGCAATACAAGTCATTGTCTACACTCTTGCCATTAATCTTCCCGAATATTACTTGATATATACTTGTCGTCTGGAAGACGACTTCTTTTTTTTTGGGGGGGGGGGGGGGGGGGGGGGGAGGATGTAGTTAGTGTACAATGCCTATTGTTATGTTTGATAATATTGGTTATCCGTCAATGTATTAATTGTCTCTTGGTTGTCACTCTTGGGTAGTTGTAAATGTTAGTTAGTTGACGGTTGTGTCTCTCTTGGCAACTATCGGGTCCTTTAACTATGTTGTGCACAACCAAGGAAGGTAGTAGTGGAGAGTCAGATGAATTGTAATCCTTGGCCAACCATCTTTGGTCTTCTATGTAATGAATTCATGAGCGAATTAACATATATTTTACTTCTATATCTAGCACGCACTACCATTTGTATTATTATTTCATGCATGTAATTTACCAAGTATAGTAGCTAACAAGTTGCATGGCATCCTTACTTGGTATGAAATGTGGATTGAAGAAAAGCCATAAAAAAGAGAGGTAGTCTTTAAAGTGTCAAGGAAGGATAAGAACAAGGTATGTGAATCGAGTGAGAGTTCATTCAATGAAACAAATGAAGAGGAAGTAGATCATGAGGAAGAACTCCATTATGCTCAAAGAGATAACAAGAAGCTCAAAAACAAATTCAAAAGGTTAGTGAAGCTCAAGAAAAACTAGAGTACAATCTTAAAAAACTGGATAAGTTGATTGTAAATCTAAATGTACAATTACTAAAGGCAAAATGGATTGAGGAGATTATAAAAAATCAGCTTATGGCAAAGGAGTCTAATTGTATAAAATTGGATTAAGGAGCTGGAATAATCCATTGAACCAGTGAATCGAAGCTTGAGGTTTGACAAAAACACCAAAATATTGGATGATATCATCAATTCACAAGGTCACTATTTATTAAAGTTAGTCTTGGTTTTGCTGAAGATCAAACTAAGACAAAGGGAGGCTGCAAGTTCTAAAGCTATGGATCCATCACAAAAGGAAAATAAAGAAAAGCCAAAAAGCTACATCGAGGCTCTCAAGAGTTCCACCAGAAGGGACGACAACAAAACGGAGGAGATCAAGGAGGAGGAGAATAAAGTCCCACGAAAGAAGAATCCACCTCCAAAGGCAAACAAGGACAACTTTAGAAGGCCCTTTTGTCAAAGACAACCACATATGACCAGGTTCCATGTGATGTCCCCGATTTAGCAGTTGTCAGTGGGACAAGATTGTTCGCTCATCATTGCGACCCTCGTGGGCTAATGCTTTGTTTTGAGGGTCTCTTGGTCAGGACTTACTATTTTGGGTAAGTCACCTCGTGCCAGTTTCTATTTTTGGGATTCAGTATGATTTGGAGTTGGATCAAGGTGATTGATTAAGTCTTCCTTATTTGATTAATTGTGGAGTTTTAAATTATATCATTAATGATTTATATCATTATGATATCTTATGTTTATATGAGACTTCATTATTAAAATTGAATATAAATATTGTTCACATATCCTAAGTTGAATGAAAGAAGCGCTTTAAGTTATTTGAAGAGTATGAGTGAAGACTTGTAAAATCGAGCCTTCAAGAAGAAGATTCAGCTTGATATATATGATTTCGAAATCTTGAGGAGATATCTTATGCATATTTTATGAAATTCATGAATGGGAGACTGGTTGAGGGTTTGTAGAATTATTGTGCTTATCAAATTGTGAATTCGATTGAGTGGTTGCAGCACTTTGAATTGGATCTGATTGTCCAATGGATTGTGTCATTTACGACAAGTGTATGGAGTGAATGAGGGTTGTTTGGCGCAGCAGTTCACAGCGCATGGGAAAGCGTCATTGCAGTTTCAACGCAGTGTTCGTTGGCAATTTATTTAGTGGATGGTGATCGGTTGTCACCCCTTAGCATTCAACAGAGATTTGGTGGAGTTATGCTTTGTTTTAGCGTGCGTGGAGAAGGTGGAAGCCGTGTGCATGTCTCAGAGATTCCGCGGCCAGCAAGGAAGAAAGTAAGAGCCGTGTTGCATGTTTCAAATGACCCACGGCCAGCAAGGAAGGAGGAGTTCAAGGTAGACATGATATATACATATCTGCATTTTTATGATAACAGTATTCTATGGAATGAATAATGTAATACAATGCCATTTTGATTAGTATTTGATTTATAAATTGTGAGTTGAAGTGGTCCTGGCTTATATATTGAAAATTACAAAAAAAAGAAGATATATTTTGATTTCAAAAGTATAGAATTATTATTTCAGTGTGAAGTGAATATTGTATTAAGGTTTAGACAAAGAGCCAGGCAGGCTCTTTACATTCCATCATTCTTTTCATGGCTATTGTTTTTGATGCAATCATTTTGGTCACAAATAAATAGATTGTAGAATTTGTACAAAGGATAATCCTGGTTTCATTAGGAGGAATTATAATTCATTTTCTCCTCTAATGCTTTATAACATTATGTGCTACAAGCCTACAAATGGAACAATTTTGGACACAACATCTTTTTGCAGAACTATTTTTACAACAAGGAGGATTATCTTGACAAAAGAAAGGATGAATCAACTAAGGTTTGGAAGAAGAAGTAGGAACAAGAATAGAAAGAAGAATCCATGTTTGTGATATTGCTATCAGTATTCAACTGTGTAGTTTTTGAGTCAAACTCATTGACCCATGTTTCATGAATAGTGGTTCAACAAGAACCCATCTCCCATGAGAATGAATGAAACACGTAACACTCATTGCATCTAGGTGATGCTCACAGAGGTGAAGTACCACTTTGCTTGCAACCCAATTTGCAAAACCTTCAACGTTGTGCCGTATGAACCGTTCATTAGAAGGCCCCTTAAGCTCATCACAATTGAAAATATCTCATCACAATTTGACTTGCTGTGGAAAATATCTTCTACTTATCAATTGATGAGCTTAAGGGGCTTTCCAATGAATGGTTCATAAGGCACAACACTTGCTGAAGGTTTTGCAAATGGGGTTGGAAACAAAGTGGGTTTAACCTTGGAGGAAACTCTGTGGTTACGCGCGCTTGAGCTAGAGTAGTATTGGGATGGGTGACCTCCCGGGAAGTACCGATGCTTCACCTCTGTGAGCATCACCTAGATGCAATGAGCGCTAAGTGTTCCATTCATTCGCATAAGAGATGGGTTCTTGTTGACTCACTACTCATGAAACATGGGTCAATGAGCTTGACTCAAAAACAACACATTTGAATCCTAATAGCAATATCACAATTTGACTTTTTGTGGAAAATATGTCCTACTTATCAATTGATGAGCTTAAGGGGCTTTCTAATAAATAATTCATAAGGCACAGCACTTGCTGAAGGTTTTGCAAATGGGGTTGCAAGCAAAGCGGGTTTAACCTTGGAGGAAACTCTGTGGTTAAGCGTGCTTGAGCTGGAGTAGTACTGGGATGGATGGCCTCCCGGGAAGTCCTGGTGCTTCACCGCTATGAGCATTAGCTAGATGTAATGAGTGCTAAGTGTTCCATTCATTCTCATAAGAGATGGGTTCTTGTTGAACCACTACTCATGAACCATGGGTCAATGAGTTTGACTCAAAAATTACACAGTTGAATCCTGATAGCAATATCACAATTTGACTTGCTGTGGAAAATATCTCCTACTTATCACTTTAATTATCATTTTAAAAAAATTGCAAACACAAACCAAAACCTAGAAAAGACTCAAGGAAAAACAGGGAAGCATATATAGTGATATCAGAGCAGTGTATCTTGTCATCCTGGAGGGTACAATATGACAAAACAGTGATATGTGAGGATTAGACTAGCAACCTTTCACACAACATTATAATACTCGCTGAATTAGGTTTGCTACAAACTTGGTTGCAGAGGAACAAAGAGCAGTAGAGGAACCAAATATTGTAGAAGGATAGAGGGCATAAGAGGTACAAAATATAGAAAATATGGGTGATAGAAATGCAAGAGATCTTGGAGAAGAATAATTTTTGAACTTATTTGATGCTTTGGTTAGAGGACTACAAGATGCAAAGCAGAGAGCACAACAAAAAAAATCAGTGTTTGGGCCTCTTAACAAAACTAATAGCTCAACAAATGGGAGTAAATATTGGTGCAAACATAACTATTAATGCAAATAATGTCGATAATGCTAATATTAGTGGCAATAATGGAGGCAATAATGGATGGGAACAATGGAGAGAACTCAGTTCATGGTGGAAATCCAAATCAACAAGCAAGAACCTTCAATTTGGGGCCTCTTATGTCTACCTTTCCGCCTAGGGCACCAACACATGTTGACAGTGAGCCTCAAATAACAAAATTGCAGGATCTATTCAAACATGATTGGGAGAGTGGTCTAGAGTTCTAAGATGCTATCTCATTGAGGGACTATATTGATGCCTGGATGTAGCATAGACCTCACATTTCTGGTAGAACATAGAATTATGATTTGCAAAAGAGGTGGGGAAGCTGACTCTTCCTTATTATGACAGCTCAAGGAAGACTTCAACTCGAGCTTGAGTTTAGAAGGGAGATACCTATTTGTAGCTCGACCCAATGCTAGAGGAAGATGTCATTAAGTATGCAGCAATACATCTTGATGGAATTGCATATGAGCGGTGTCCTCAAAGGATTATCACCATGGGTCATGACCAGATCACCTCCTATGCTGAGTTCAAAGAAAGATAATTGAGAGGTTTGATAAGCAAAACTCAGAGTAACTTTATAAAGAATTGGCATAGCTAAAGAAATGGGGTTCAGTGGATACATATGTAGCTGACTTTAAGTGACTTGCAATGCTGGCTAAAGACATCTCAGAGAGGAGGCTCATGGTACTCTTCATGGGTTCAGTGGGTTCATATGTAGCTGACTTTTAGTGACTTGCAACACTGGTTAAAGACATCTCAGAGAGGAAGCTCGTGGTACTCTTCATGGATGGTTTGACAAATCCATTGAGAGGTTGGATTAAGGCTCTTAGTCCACCTACTTTACACAAGCCATAAAAAAAGCTAGAGATATTTCTAATAACCATCCCAAATTGTTTTTGAACTATCAAGATGCAATATTTAATATAAAGAAGAGTAACCTGCTGATTGATAGTTTAACCTGCTAATTGTTAGCTTTAGATAACATGCATAACAATAACCTAACAAATGCAATGCTCTCAATAACAACTAGATGGAGTGGGGGTTTGAACCATTGCCAGTTAGTCAGTACAATAACATAGAAAATAAAAGAGCATCTAGATGAAGTGGGGGCAGCGCCTTTGCCACTCAATTAATGCATTGCATCGAAATAACAAGGACTGAATTCAAATAATAAGATGAAGAGGGGGTTGGGCCATCGCTCTCTAACATCCTTACATCAACAGAGGAAATATTAATGCATTGCAAACAAATTTCCTTTTAACTCAATAAACATATGTTAGCCTAATAGGAATAACAAAAGAGATAAGCAACTGAAATTAGATTTTCTGATAATAAAATCAGACCATAATAAAGGCAGCAAAATCACTTCAACTACTCGAGAAAGGGCACATGAAGTGCCAAACCAACAACAATCAGCTTCTTAAACTTTACCAGCAATTACCCCTTATAATGATGCCATAGTATGCAGATTTCAGAGCTCAGAAAAGTCTGATTTTTTACTCAGTTTAAAAAACCAGCAAGGGCAAAATGGTACAGCCTCTTTGAGAGGCGATTTGTCTTGTAAATTTCAAATCCTCATCAGTGGCTGCAAATAACCTCTCAAAATGAATCATCCAAGCTAGGAAAGAGGTAACAAAAGTAAATATACCTTTCTTCAAAAGATATGAGCAAAATATGAATTCAACCACTCAAAAAAGCACACTTCCAAAAATTAAAAAACCAACACCCACAATCAGAAAACAACTTAAATCACTTCCAAGCTGTAATGTCCCCTTTTTCGTGAATGTCAACTTTCAGAGGATTAGCCTATTTCTTGACTCTCGTAGGCTAATCATATGGACAGGGTCTCAGTTGGCAGAGTCAGAGGCCAATTCTCACTCCAGAGGTCAAGGATGTTCAAGATTGCTCTTCGTTTGAGTCAGATCGGCACACTTACTATTTATAGTAAGTGTCTATTTTGGGTAAGTCAGAGTTTCTTTCTTTAGCAGGGTGCTTGAACAACTTGGTGGCAGTGTTGAGATTCAGTATCGTTGACTGAAACAATTATTCAAAGACTTACTATTTATAGTAAGCCATTGTTGAGGAGTTGCTATATCTGGCAGGGGCACCCGGACTCATGGTATGCACACCATTCGTCAGGTGGCTCAATATGAGGGATTTACTATTTATAGTAAGTCAATTATTCCCATGTTGCTATTTTTGATAGTGCACCTGGACATGGTATCAACAGACTTCATCAATTGATTAAGTGAAATAAGTTTATTGGCTCAAGTTCAAGGTATTAATTATTAATAAAGGATTCTTTTTTAATAATTAATTATTATAAAGTTATGATATAAAGTTATTAATTAAGTGGGGCCAATTGACTTTATAAGTGCATTAAATAAATGTCATAATGAGTGGGCCTATTTATTTATTATTTTCCTAATTCAATGTGGGAAATTAAAAAGGCATCTTAATGGTTATTAATTATATTATGAGAGTTGGCACCAAAGTTGGAGTTAATTAATTTATTATAAAGTCAATTTTACATCAAAAAGCAAATGCCTAAAAGTAATTAATGAGTCTTATTCTTGAAGCCTCATGGGTTGATTTGTTATGAAGGAATTATAAAAGCTGAAAAGGGAAAAAGGGATTCATTATGTTATGTTGATGAAATTGTTTGTTTTTTTGGAGAAGTCTCTGGAGTTTCCAAGGGTTTCGGCATTTGCCTGGAGAATTGTGAATTCTTCCAGTTATCAACACTCTGAATTGGAGTTTCCAAGGGTTTCGGCATTTGCCTGGAGAATTGTGAATTCTTCCGGTTATCAACACTCTGAATTGGTGAAATATCCAATGATATTGTGCAAATTGGCTATGGCTTCATTCAGAGGTCATGATCGTGATAATTGATGATGAATTTGGGGTTTGTTATCAAAGTTTCATTTCAAATTGTATGCAAAGGTTGAAGGAACAGCTAACTACCGAATCGCAGCTCATAGAATTCAGCGTTTGGCATCCCATTTAGACAGCCACACCATCCTTGAGAAGTCACGTAGGTTGTAGAAGGTGACGTTTAGTATCCAGGGAGGCACGTTTAGGGGCTTTGAGTGCCATTTGATTCATTTCTACATTGGCGCCTAAGGGTATTTATTTACAGATATAGCTGCAGTCATTTTGAGTCAATAAATACAAGCTGCGATTCCAGTTGCAGGTTTTTAATTCAGCAATTAATAAATTTCTCAATGCATTTTCAATGATCATTGTAATAATTCAATTTCCTGAATTGAGATTAGAGGAATTCTTGTGAATAATTTGCAGTAGTTAGTTTGTATGCAAACTGTATGACAAAATGTCTTTGATTAGTTTGGTGGATTTTCAGAATAATATATCTGCCAAGTGTTTGTCTTAATGTCTGTTAATGTATGAATGAAGTTAAGAAACATAAAAATCAGATTATTGGTGAAACCAGCTTATTAGTTTGCATGACAAGTGGAATTGAAACAAATCCAGTGTTTGTCAGAGTTAGAACCACAGGGGGTTCGTACACAAGCCCACACCTCAGAGAAGAATTCCACACTGCACACCAACTACCCGTTGATGTGATTTTTGTTCCACTACAACATGCAGAATCAAATACTCAATGTTTCGAGGAGAAACATCAAACACTCAATCCTCTCTTGATATAAGGTCATCTCTCATGCTAAGCTTGCAAAGTAAGATCATGAAATGACTTCAAGGTTCCTTTTATTGTGGACACTCGCTCAGTGAAATAATCTGATTTACTGGTAATCACTTAGGGGACTTACGTTATTCATTCAATGGATATCGACTGCTTGCACCTCTAAAGATTTGGCTTCACAATGTGCAATGAAAATATAGTTTTGATTTTCCGATTTCTACTTCAACTTAAAATTAAGCTTAACTTCTACTTCTATTTCTAACTAGGAATGCAAGGAATCATGGATGACTTGGACTCTAACTATGAATGCAAGAAATCATGGATGACTTGGACTCTACCAAGTGAAATCTTATCAGTGATCTCAATTTCACCTAGGATCTCAAATAGTTTTCATATCAACACTTTCTCCTTAATCCAACTTGGAAGTACAAACTAAGGATCCAATGTCAATTGAACGTAAGTGCAATGACTAGCTTACCACACAAGGCTTCCTCACAATCAACAAGGAGGCTATTGGCCTAGTGTACTTGACTCAAACAAGCAAACATCCACAATTACTTGCATCCAACTAAGCTACTTCTAACAACATGAAAAAAAACTACTCCAAGTAAGAGATCGAAGAAACCGTGCAATACTCCATATGTCACATACATTCACCATGAAAGCCAACAATGAAAGGAGGAATAATTTTGGTACTATGATAACAACAATTTGATCAAGTCTCCCTTGGCTAACCTACTCTAACCTCCTACTAGCTTTACAAATTTCTCTCTCTCTAACTAGCTAACCAACCCCTTTACAAATGAGAAGGCCTTGGCCTTTTATAGATGTCCAATTACATCGAAGGGCCAAGATTCATTTGAAATCAAGGGCCAAGATTCAATCCCATAAACCCTAATTAGGGTTGCAAAATTTTAACCAATTATATGAGGGCACCAAATCATGGGCCAGTAAGAAAATTACAATGATTTTTCGACCAATGAGAAAATAGGACACTTTGGCATGTTGTGATTGCTTGTGCTTGAAATTGGAATTTTCTGATTGGAGAGGACAATCAACTGCCACCTCATCATCTTTATCTCTTCTCCATCTTTGTTCTTGGAAATTTTCTCATGACACGATTTGGATTGACATCCTTGAACTTGCACCTGATCTGATTCGAACTTGATTGTATTTGAAAATGCCTTCAAGTGATTGGACTTGTCCCTCTAATCTTGATTTTGAATCCCAACTTGATCTCAATTTGAATAACCTTGATGTCTTGTCCTTGGGTAACTTGGTGTGAACTTCCTTCCCACTTGAGATCTTTGAACTTGAGCTTGGATCAATACTTTCATAGTTGTCTTGGATCTTCCTTTGTTCACCTCCTTGATTGTCATCATTCCTTGTATTGATCCTTGAATTCTGATTTCTTGACTTGAATATCCATCTTATTTGGATTCCTCGAGCATGAGCTTGAAGTCTCCACTTGTTGGCGTGGATATGCATACCATCCTTGCTTCGGTCCTTCTAAGTTGTCCCAAGATTTGCTCTTCAAGGAAAATAGCTTTCTATGATTTTGTTGCCAAGAGTTCCAAGATTTTCCCTCCAAGGAAAATAACTTTCCATGATTTTGTTGCCAAGAGTTCCAAGATTTTCCATTCAACCTTCTCTCCTTCATATCCTCCTTTCCCTTGGTTGCTTTTTTTTTTACCTCATGAAGTCTTCAAGCTTGGAACTTGGAGCATCCTCTTGGAGTTTCGAACATCTCCCTTAGCCTACAAAATATCAAGGAAACATGTCTTACTTATCCTTGTTCAAGATGTCATAAATCTGAGAATAGGAAATTAGAAATTGAATCCATTGGATGAGCCCAATGAAGTTGGATTAAAATTCTTAACCATGATTTCATTTCCAGATTTTGAATGCAATTTTCCTAGCATGACTACCCTTGGAAGATCATGAGATTCCAAACAACTCAATTCATTAGCCAAAACAATTATCATTTCATATTACAAACAAGATTTCGAAATCTGATTACTTCCCTAATTTTTTGCACTTTTGAGGATTGAAGTTTGAGAAAGATTTATTATGCAAGGGGAGTAATTCGGATTTAGGAAGGCAAACCTATGATCTTTCATTACCATAAAATCCACCACTCATGTTTGTTTCTTGGGAAATTCTGATTTTACCTAAGTTACCGATTCGGGTGCGGATGCGGATGCAAGATGCGTGAAATTTTTTTTTGAGGGGATGCGGATGCGTTTGGATGTGTATATATATATATAAATTTTATATATATAATATATTGTAACATTAATAAAATATATATATATATTATAACATTAATAAAATGTAAATTAATATACTTATAGCATGCATATATATATATATATTAATTTAATGCGTTTGGATGTGTATATATATATATAAATTATATATATATATAATATATTGTAAATTTTATAAAATGTATATATATATTAATTATATATATATTATAACATTAATAAAATGTAAATTAATATACTTATAGCATGCGTATATATATATAAATTATATATATATAATATATTGTAACATAAACCAAATGTAAATTAATATATATTATATATATATACGCATTGTAACATTAATAAATTAATTTGAAATATATTATAACATTAATAAAATGTATATTATAATATATTTATACCTCCCGATAGTTTCATTAAATATATTATAACATTAATAAAATGTATATTATAATATATTTAAACCTCCCGATAGTTTCATTAATTCTTCCCAATAATCTTTTCCCACCAATTCCAATGAGCCCAAAATGTCGTTTCAATGCCATCACAAGTCCAAGTTTGTGGCTGAGTTTTGAATCTTTTCATCTGTGGCTGCTGTTCCTTTTCCAAACGCCCTCTTTTTTTGCACAAAATATCATGGAAACTTGTAGAACTGGTGCCAAGGACGGATGTTCCTGCATCGTCTATATGAGAACTGGGAGTGCCGTTTTTGCTGCCGAATTCAAAGGAGTAACTCCAGTTTATTACTAGTTTATTTCGTTTTGGATTTCATTATAGATTGAGGTCTTCCGCGCATCCTGGCGGCATCCACAGGGCATCCGCGCCCGCTTCCGCCTCAGCCCGCATCCGCTCCCGCATCAGCGTTCAGGAGCCCGCATCGGTAACTAAGGATTTTACTATACCTGTAGCTTTCAAGTGAGATTTTGGGATTGAAATAGAGGTCCACTTGCTGTTCATTCCAACTACTCCTACCAAAGAAGTGCTAGGGAGATGGACAAAAGAACACCCCCTATGTCTGATTTGTTTCCTTCCTTAAGGTCTGCTACAAGTTCAAACTGCACTGCTGATTGGGGAAATTTTCATGTGTTTGATGTGCAAATGATCTCCAACTTCTCCTCCTTTATACCCCTTTTGTACCTTTCACCTAGGAGGCCGACTTGAATTGCATTGGAGAGTAAAAAGAACAAATAAAATCAATTTTCATGCCCAGGCCAATGTGTCTTTCATTTAATTCACTGCTGTTGCCCATTGGGGAATGCATCATGATGGGGCCGACTTGGTTAGTAAGTGTTGCATTAATTTGTCCTTCGAAGGGGAAGGAAGTCAAGACCATCATGGCGGAATTGTCCCATAAACAGGACAATTCCGCCCAAGTCTTTCATGCTCCAACTTGGTTGCCTAATCTCCAATGCTCTTAAAATCTTCCCCAAATCTCATCTCCCTAGCCAAGGAGTCCGATTCAAGTCATAAGGAGGGGGCAGAAATTAGGGGGTGATAGGACAAAATCTGTCCTATGACTGGTCGGAATCCGACCAATCATGGGACAAGCCACAATACCATGTTCCAAAGTCACTAAACTTCAAATTTTCTTATGCCAAGTCCTTCACCAATGTGCCAACTATCTCCTGGCCAAATGCTAACTCCTTCCTCAGGAATGGATGGCTTCTAGTTGTTTGAAAGGAAGGAAGTGGGAGTTGGAGAATGCATGGCGGAATTGCCCCATAGACAGGACAATTCTGCCCTAGGTCAACATGTGAAAACCTGCCCTCCAAAGATCGGATGCCCTTAAAACCACTTCCAAACATCATCGCCTCGGTCAAGGAATCCATCCTAAGCCGTTTGGGAGGTGCAGAATTTAGAGGCTTATAGGACAAAATGTGTCATGTAGGAGGTTGGAATCCGCCTTGGCATGGGACATGGTAGTTTGTACTTAGCCATTTTTTCAGTTCAGGGGTGGGAGAATTTATACAAATATACACTTTAAGTTATATTTGTATAAATACCTTTCAGGATGTTTGAGATAGGTTCTAGCTTCATAGGAGTTAGGGTGCAGATTCTAGATTTTCGGGGTTTTCGAAGAATTTTAGACAGTCAAATTTCAGGATTCAACAAGCCTTCAACAGGGTTACCTCCCACAATCTATCATGACTTTCTAAGGTCAAACTGAAGCTGGAACAAGGATTCTCAAAGGGTTCTAACTCATTTTATCACAAATCACTTGGTTTCGACTCCATATTCTTGAAAAATTTAATACAACTCTCCTCCATGTGCATGCCAAAATTGCCAAAACCAACTCTCGAACTTAGATACTTCAAAAAATTGTTGCCCAAAAGACTACCTAAGACCGCTACTCCTATCGCCAAAGTAAAAGAGGGGGTCCCCATTTGCAATGGGGCGATGGTGTGAAAACCTCACAACACTACCACAAAACCACATCAAAATACTATGAAATACTTCATCACTCCAAACCCCAAAACCACTTGAAAGCTTCAAGAACACTAAAAACCTACAACTATGAGAACCAACCAACTAGGGTGGATCTTTCACCACCGAAACCAGTAATCTAAATGAGGTATTTCATCCTCAATCAGTCAAGGCATGAACTTCAGAATCATTCTCGCAGCATAACAGTAGATATCAACTTCAACATAACCCAAATGAGACCTCAAAACACGAATATATAGAGTGAAATGGAGATTAGGGCAACCTTTTTCCATTTGAATCCATTTCCCTCCAAGACCAATTTGAAATCAACTTAAGTCCTCATAAGAAGTTCGAACTTTTTTGAGTTCTTAATTAAAACATTTAAAATTTACTTTATGTTTTATGTTTCCTCCTAGATGCCCCCTTCTCTTCCTTTTGGATGTCAAATGGCCCCTCTTTTTAAGACAACTTCATGATACTAGGCCAAGGGAAATATTTTTTATAAAGCACTTTATGAAAACTTAGTGAATAAAATAAAATAAATCTCTCCAGAAAGCAATATAAGTCCCCAAGTCCATTTGAAACCCATTGTATTCAATTGAGAGAGGAATTGAGATCATGATCAAGTGCTGAAAGTAGCACTTTACTAAAAATAGCCTTATGCTATAAATAGCAAGAATTGCACAAACCTTGAAATTGAAGGTGTTGCGCACTAAAGCTGAGAGGAGATTGAAGCTATGATCATTTGCCAAAAATAGAATTTACTATACATAATAACTACTAAAAATAGTAAGCCAAAATTCCCAACTGACCATTCGATGACCAAACAACACTTACTAAAATAGTAACTGGCTGAAAATAGCAAGTGTTGGACAAGTCTAAAATCACTCCAAAACGTGGTGTTCATCTCCATTAATCTATTTGAACACATTGATGAAATAAAAATATTCCTTTGATCCCGTCAACACCAACTCAGAAAGCCAACACCATTGGCACTACAAGAGAACCTAAAAATGGGGACATTACAAGATATGGAGGCTTCTATTTCTAGAAGAAAATTTCAGTCCAATGAATTCCCTTATAAGAAAGACAAGGATAAGAAACAATTTCATACAGAATCACATCAGCCACGTGGTGATTTGAATAGATTGGATACTGAACAACTGAATGATCTTCCAAGGAAGAAATTGTGCTTCCATTGTAGAGAACCTTATGACCTATCACACAAGTGCAGTCTGAAAGCCAAAGCCAAGCAACTAGAGTATTTTTCTGCTGAAGAATCAGCATTAGATAGATAAGATAAGATAAGATAAATTTATTAATGTCCAACAAGAGACCAACAAGGGTCTAGGGTACAGGAAATGTACAGAAAAAGGAACAGTGAACCAAAGACCACCAAACAGTGGCTGGGAAAGAAAGCAAGCAAGAACAAGAAATACAAAAGAGAGCAAGAAAGATGAAGTGCCAGGAGAAAGCACACAGAAAGGACTAAGGGTCCTTTTCAGGTGAAAAGAAAAATCAGAACAACAATTTGATTCAGAGAGAAGCATAGAAGAAAATTCATCTGAAGAAGAGTCAAAGGATTATAGTACCATTACACAACTCACTAGCACTCAAAAAGAAATCACATTCAAGCTGAGAGGTATAATACAGGGGCAACGAGTAGTTGCATTGATTGACAAAGGAACCACACACAATTTCATTGACGAAGGCTTTGTGGCTAGAAGGGGTTCGCAAATAGAGGAACATGGTGATTTTAAGGTGATGGTAGCTAACAGATTCAAACTTCCTTCTAGCCGTAAGATCTCTAATCTAATTATATGGTTGAGCGATTATGAGTTGAAAGATGAACTCTTTGTGGTTGATATGGGGGATAATGATGTTATACTAGGTATGATATGGATGTTGTCACTAGTGGAGTTCTCTTTCAACTTGTAGAAATTGGAGATGAGGTTTGAACATGAAGGAAGAAAAGTAGTACTTAGAGGGATTTCAGATAAAGGGCCTAGAGAGGTATCACTTAAGAGGATGGAGCGGTTGATTAGATAAGATTAGGTAGAGAGGGCAGCATAGTGTCTTATCATGCATACAGTTTCAGATCAGCAAAAGAACAATTACCATCCTGATATTTAAAGTTTTCTATCCCAACAAAGCAAGGTATTTGGGAGTATTCCTCATGGAGTTCCACATGAGAGGGGAATAGAGCATGTCATAGAGCTAGAGGAGGGTGCCAAACCAGTGATTACCATGCCATATAGACATGCTAAAAGACATAAGGATGAGATAGAGAAGGCAATTAACCAGTTATTGGAGATGGGGCACATTAGACCCAGGAAGAGTCCATTATTATCAACAGTGGTTTTAGTAAAGAAGAAAGATGGGACAAGGCAGATATATATAGATTACAAGGCACTAAATAAAAAGAACTAAAAATAGGTATCCCATTCCATGAATAGATGAGTTTAATTGATGAGTTACATGGTGCTCGTTACTTTTTGAAGAAAGATTTGAGGTCAAGGAACCATTAGATACAGATGAGAAAAAAGCTCATAGAGAAGATTGCTTTCAGGTGCCATTTCAAACATTTTGAGTTTTCGGTGATGCCCTTTGGTTTGACAAATTCCCTAGTTGCTTTCCAGAGTTGCATGAATTAAGTGTTCAGGAAATAGTTGAGGAAGTTTGTATTGATATTTTTCGATGATATCCTTATTTCAAGTAGGACTTGGGAGGAACATGAGGCGTTTTGAGGAGGTTCTAAGCATTTTGGAGAGTGAGTACTTATATGCTAAGGAATCCAAATGTGACTTTAGTATGACATAGCTTCTCTATCTTGGTCACATCATCAACGTAGAGGTGGTGAGAGTTCATCTTGAGAAGATCAAGGTTTTTGTTGAGTAACCTATTCCTACAAATCTTACTTAGCTTGTTAAGGGCTTCTCACAAATTTTAGCTCTGCTTATTGGTTTGACAAAGAAGGGAGCTTTTGAATGGTCTGATTCAACACAGAAGTGCTTTAAGCATTTCAAGGAGGTGATGTCCACATGTCCTATGTTGGCAATACCAAATTCCTCCAAATCTTTTTAGTTGGAGTGTGATGCTTCAGGAGAGGGAATTGGATAAGTTTTGTTGCAGGTGAAACACCCCATTGCATTTGAGAGCAAGAAAATAAGGGGTGTGTAGAGAAGTTACTTTATTTAGGATAGAGAGATGTTGGCCATTATGCATGATTTGGCCAAATTCAGAACATACCTAGTTGGGTTAAGTTTATCATCAAAACATATCACAATAGCATCTAGTACTTAATGAGCTAGAAGGATCTCAATGATAAGCAACAAAAGTGTGTTAATAGACTGCATGCATATAATTTTGAGATTGTATGTGTCAAGGGAAAAAAGAATGTAGTTGCTGATGCATTTTCTAGGAGGCCTCACAAACGTTCTCGTGTGGAGATTATTGCTGATTGGATAGAGTTAATTTTAGTAGAGTATGCTAAGGATTCATGGGCAATAAGAGTTATAGAGGGCACAATTCATGATGACAGGTGACAAATGATTTGATCATTTATAAAGATAGGATTTATTTGGTGCATTCTTCACAACTTAAGGTGAAGATATTGAAGACTTCATGATGCACCTATGGCTCGTCACCGAGGTTTGTTCAATATTTATAGGCAAATTCGGGACTGATTTACATAAAAAGGTGTTAGAGAGTGATCCACTTGTCAACAAAATAAGAATGAGCACACTTATCCAGCTGGTCTACTTCAGCCCTTAACCATTCCTAATCAGAAATGGAAATATATCTCTATAGATTTTATACAGGGTTACCTAGGGTACATGGTAAATATTGCATTTATGTTGTGGTTGACAGGTTGACCAAATTTGTGCATTTCTTTTCTATTTCAATGACATATATAGTAACATAGGTAGCCAAATTGTTCTTCAGATAGATCTTTAGATTGCATGGGATGCCCAAGAGTATTGTGAGTGATAGGGACAAGTCCCCAAGCATTTTTTGGTAGGAGCTTTTCAAATTGAGTGGGTCTGAGCTCACTCCTAGTGCGAGCTACCACACGCAAACATATGGACAGATTGAGACAATGAACAAATGGGTGGAAGGGTATCTCAGGAACAATGTTTTGGGACAGTTGAGGGCTTGGATCAAATGACTGCACCTTGATGAGTATTATTTTAATACTACCTATTACATGTCTATTAGGATGTTTCCATTCATAGCTTTGATGGATATGATGCACCCATATTCATGGATTTATTGTTTGCAGATAACTGAGTACCTAAGGCATAGGATTTATTGTAGAAGAGTCGAGACATCATGAAGTCATTGAAGGAGAATTTGCAGCAGGCACAGAATTGGCAGAAGTTATATGTTGATCAACATTGAGTTGAGCATAGTTTTGAGGTCAGGGATTTGATATACTTAAGACTTAAGCCATATAGACAATCCACAAGCCATATAGACAATCCACTTTCAAGAAGAGTGAAGTGGAGAAGCTTAATCTTAAACCCTATGGTCCTTGCAGAGTTTCTCTATAGGTTGGTGATTTCTTATGAGCTGGAATTACCGGCTAGCAATATAGTCCATAATGTCTTTCATGTATCCAAGCTCAAAAAAGCTCTTGAGCATAATGTATCCAAGCTCAAGAAGGCATTTAGGGAACCATTGGATGAGGAGGGGAAATTGATACTAATTCCAAAGGCCATTATAGACTCTAGAGTATAGACTCTTTAAAGTAGGGTCATTAAGGAATTTTTGGTCAAATGGAAGACTTGCTAGTAGAGGATGCAAAGTGGGAGAATGAGAAGATTCTATAGCATCTAGAGTTGAGATTGCTTGAGGATAAACAATTTTGGGAAGGGCAGACTATAATGCCCCCTTCTTAATTAGTTTAGTATGGTGGACAATTAGCCTATCTAGTGGGTTCCCATAAGCTAATGTATTAGGGTTAGGGAACTTTGGGAATAGTTTATCCAATAGGATGGTAGTATCAGATGTTTATTGGAGCTCGAACGACAACGTTGTAAACAACACCCTTTTCTGAAGTGATATTGGGTGAGTTCTCCAATAGTTACTATTATAATAAGTTAGTTCTGGGCACTGACTGAGCCAACTGACAAGGTTACTATTTTATATATGTTGATGGGAGCAGTGGATATCAATATCTTAATATTTAATATAGTCCAATAATTTTTAAATTAAGGAATGATAAGTTATTATTTTATAACTCAGTTACTAAGTCCTTCCCTTGACCCCCTGAGTCGAAGTCCAGTTCATACCTAGTTCGGGTTCAAAGCTGGTACACTTTGGTTTTGGCCATTCTGTCAATACCAGTGAAAGGCATCTCAAAATTCCGCTTGCTCCTACATTTCTCCCATTGCAGTTTGGCCATTCTGTTAATAATCTTAATATTTCATAAACCATATAAATTATATTTATTATTTGTTATTGTCCGACATTTGTATAGTATTCATATGAACAATTTTTATATATCATCTATTATATGTATATATTTTATATTGACATCTTTTTATATTTCATATATTATATTTATACATTTTATATTAATATGTTTTTATATTTCATATAATTATATTTATATATTTTATATTACTAAATTTTATATTTCATATATTATATTTAAAAATTATGTAGTTTATATTAATAATTAGATATATAGTTCTATATATTTTTCTACGGACGAACTCAAAACGAATCCAACCCCTAATGTTTTTTTTTTACCAAACCCGTGAACGTGAGCCTTGAACCCAAGCCCACTCTTGATCCTGAACCAGAACCGACAACTTAGTTGCATAAAGTTAAATTATAGATTTAACTTTATTCTTAGTTAAAATATTTTAAATAAATGGCTATAAGGGTTCCAATATTAAAGTTAACTGTTAAATTAAATAAAGGGCTCTTTTGGAGAAATGGATTCCATTTTGGAGAGATAAGTGATATTAATTAAATATTTAAGCAAGGCAAAGGAGGAAAGGGTTGAACCTTTTTGGGAGGCTATAAAAGGGAGCTTTGGAGTTCATTCTAGAGGGTGGGGGGCTTCATGATCTCTTTTCTTCCCTCTCATGGGGGTTAGGGGCGGTGGGACATTTTTCTCAAATGGGATTTTATCCTTCTCATATTACAAAGAACATCTTTGGC
>MU227214.1:1014546-1075251 GCA_018584345.1 Thuja plicata
GTATTGGTAAAGCTCTATTGGTAAATGTCTTGTTGGTATCACTGAGTATATGTTGAATATATATTGTATTGTTCTATTGAATGTGTTGTGTTGTTCTGTACATTGTTGAATAATAACCATTCTACAACTACTTTACTAGGCCTTGTTGGAATCCATCTTTGCATGTTGGTGTGAATGGAGTTTACCACCTATCTGGTTTCCTCTTTGAATCCTTATCACACTTGTTAGTTTCGTTAAGGCATTTACCTTTTGTCTCAATCCATAAGATCAAAACACATTTCATGAGAGATCATGTCTTTCACTTCCTTTCTTTGCAATTGTATGCTGTCTTACGTCTCACCCTTGCCTATATATACAAGGGTTTCTCTTTGTCAAGTGATGAAATCTAACTTGTAAGCGTTGTATCATTTTTGGCAAATATACCATAATAGTTGCTTCTCTTGTGTATGGAGTGTAATTGGTGTTATAGGTGACCTTGGCTCATGAACCCTCTTGGCTACCCTTACAAAAAAATATCAATCAACATGTCTATTAATATATTCGCATATGAAACACATTTCGCATCCTCAATATTTCTATTTACAAAAGACTCTAGAATACATGCTGATAGTTAGATTCTATCTTTACCATAAGCCATCATTAGTGTTCCCTTACAGATTGGACATTAATAGGGAAGAATTGCAAAGGAAATGCCATAAGTTTTTCATGTCTTTGTTCTAATTTCATTTCACTTTTGGGATATGATGAATTTCATATCAGAAAGCAATTGTATATTGAAATTTAAACTTTTAAAAGTGAGCATTCTTGGTAAATTGGCTCTGCGCATAAAAATTGAATACATCTACTAGCATTAGCCTTGATGTATTCCTCCTAAAAACATATGCCTTTTCTTTCAGGAACTCAGCTATTTGTATTTTTCTCACATGGGGTTTTATCCTTCTCATATTACAAAAAGCATCTTTTGCATATTGGAGAAGTTGTCTTTGAGTGGATCATTTGAGTCCTTTCAACCTCTTTATCATGTTCTTTCTTTAAGGGATGAGATTTTCTTAGACTTTTCTTCTTTTATTCATTTGTGAGAGATTCTTTTGTGCATGGCTACTTCACTAGGCCTTGTTGGAATCTATCTTTCAATGTTAGTGTGAATGGAGTTTACCATCTATATGGTTTCCTTTTCGAATCCTTTTCACACTTGTTAGTTTACTTAAGGTATTTACCTTTTGTGTCTCAATTCATAAGATCAAAAAAAATTTCATGAGAGATCACAAATCTTTTCCTTCCTTTCTTTGCAATTGTATGTTGTCTTATGTCTCACCCTTTCCTATATATACAAGGGTTTCTCTTTGTCAAGTCATGAAATCTAACTTGTATGCATTGTATCATTTTTTGAAAATATAGCATAATAGTTACTTCTCTTGCGTATGGAGTGTAATTGGTGTTATACGTGATCCTTGGCTTATGAACCCTTTTGGCTACCCTTACAAAAACATATTAATCAACATGTCTATTCATGTATTCACGGATGAAACAAATTTAGCATCCTCGTTATTTATATTTACCAAAGGCTCTAGAATACACACTGATAGCTAGATTCTATCTTTATTCTTTACCATAAGCCATAATTAATGTTCCCTTATGGAATAGACATTAATAGGGAAGAATTGCAAGGGAAATGCCATAAAGTTTTCAAGTCTTAGTTCTAGTTTCATTCACTTTTGGGATATGATGAATTTCATATCAGAAAGAAATTGTATATTGAAATTTAAACTTTTAAAAGTGAGCATTCATGGTAAATTGGCTCTGAGCATATAAATTGAATACATCTACTAGTATTAGCCTTGATATAGCCTTCCTGAAAACATATGCCTTTTCTTTCATGAACTCAGCTATCAGTATGAACTGAGAAACTTAATTAAATTTCCGAGCTCCTTATTGCTTTCAAATCTGCAGATGGAAAGGTTTCATGATTAATTGTAAATTATGCAGCATTGTCTTAAGCTAATATTTGTCAAATTGACAGAGGTCAAATTCTGAAGTCATTTTATGTTTCATTTTTTCAGGTCCATGAAATACGTGACCTATTTTGGGATGGAATTCCTTCTTCAGGTGCCTCATGGTTGCGAGAACAGACCCTAGAACAAAAGTGGAAAATTATTCTATTTACACCAGCTTGTGGAGGTGTAGTAGTAGCTATTTTGAATACACTAAGAAATAGCCTTGAAAGTTCTCCGGCAGGGATTCACACGTCTGATATTAGGGCATCTTTCAGGTCATTTCTAAAGACTGCAGCTGCTACTGTCACCCTTGGTACAGGCAACTCGCTAGGCCCAGAAGGACCAAGTGTTGAAATAGGTGCATCAATAGCAAATGGGTTGGGAAAATTATTACAAGGTAGTCAGGGAACCAAATTATCTCTGGTGGCTGCAGGATCTGCTGCTGGACTTTCCTCAGGTACATATGACAGCTTCTTACTAACCTTTATCAACATGTTATTTGTCCATGAAAGGAAAGAATTTTGCAAAAGAACAGGAACTTGTCATGACTACACTTATGTTTCTCGATCACTCAACTTCTTTGAGATTTGTATAGAAAAAATAAGTGTGCTACAAATTCTCATGCTGATCATTTAACAACTTCAAATTCAATTGCCATGGGAGAATTAGAAGTTGCACATGGGCATATAGTGGATAATGTATAGCAAGGGCATGTCATGCAACTATGTAAATTTGAGAAACAGGGTATTTTTCTGTGTTAATTGAATGATAATTAATTAGTGTTTAATGTTGCAGGAAATGGTAACTTAACTTGGCTAACATTTTCCTTAAGAATAATAGCTAGTGACAACAAATGTGCCACACTCTTAATGGAAAAGTTCAATAGCTGGTCAGACCTAGGAGTTTACTAACCTTGTGATAGTTAATGAAAATTGTCCCCGGTTATTTGTATTGGATCCATGCAGGTGAAAACAACTTTCATTTATTCAGCTGGCTTTGACCCTTCGATTCTCTCTTTGATATCTCTTGATAGCAACTAGCTTGGATGGCCATATTTGAAGGGAATTTTAGGTAGATAAAGGGAAGTCTAGTCTTTATGTGGTGACCTGTCCTCTGAACTAGCTATTTCTGTTTATCCAATACTTTTTTAACACAGAGATGATCACATAATAGCTTTATGGTAAATTGAGCCATAATCAGTTAAGTTCATTCCAGTTTTACAAATCATTTAAGGTTTAAGTTGTTCATATAATTCACAAGAAATAATAACCATCAAACTTTTAGTCCATTTAAAATGCAAGTACAATTCCATGAACATGAATCATAAATGAGTACAAGCTCCATACCAAATTATATACAATACCAGAAACAACCAATGTAATAAGATTGTCAAAGATATATATTTTTCTATGTACAAGTAAGTTGAGTATCTTTCTGATTTCTATGCATCATACGTGTTTATAGTACGGTCAAATATGACATTACTTGCTAGATTTGAAATCACGATGCACAATGTACGAGTATCCATGTCTACATTAGAGAGTCAAGAGTACTTCTTGATGATACATGCATATCTATTGTTATGTTGATACATGAACACTTTTCTGTACATTGAACAATCCTTTCATAAGTTTTTCTAGTATCAACATGACACACATCTGTCAACTTAGAGTCTAGAAAGCGCATATTCCAGACACATATATCTCAATTTTACATGTACATAAGAATCAGTTTACTTTCGACATGCCGCAAATTGATGCAATATACATCACACAATGAATATATATCATTAACTAATTGCATCCTTTCTTGACTTAGTACAAAGTTTTGACAAAATTACTACATGATTATGGTGCAGGGCACCCCCCCTGCAGCTTAAGAGTTAGGACTCTTTCTTTTGTTTGTAATAAAGGAGTGGATCCCTTGGATCATCCTGGTGTGATGTTGTGGTCTGTTTTATAAGGTGAAGGATCTTAAGGTACTTTATAAACATTGAAGACTTCTGAAGCCATTTAAGACAATCTCCAGGCTTTTTGTTGTTAGGTTAGATTTTGTGTTTTTGGACCTTAGTCCAAGGTCATTTCTTGTTTTCTGTCACTCCCAAGTCTTTGGAGTCTTGTGTTGTTGTCATTTTGCTAAAAGATGCAAAATTGACAAATGTTGCTAAAATGTTGTCATTTTGCAAAAATGTTGCTCGAGCAACTTTTCAAAAGTTGCTCGAGGACTAACATCTTGCATGCCAACGGTCACACCTACTCTTGGGGGCAGCTGAAACGTTGGAAAGATGCTATTTGATGACCTTATGCCTTCTTGGAAGGTTAGAAGTCAGTATGTACGGAGCTTGATGTTTTATGAAGGAAATGAAAGAGTTTTCTGAGCAATTTTGTGTGTGTACGACTTGGTACGGATTTATTGAGTGAAACCAAGTACAAATTTTTGTGATATTCTAAGTTACCTTACATTTCCAGTTGATTTCATCCATTTTGGTGGTGTTGCATAGAAGTTACAATCGTTTTTGTAAAAACTGTCTTAAAACCCTACTTCTCTGGGTCTGTACCAAAGATGTAGCTCTAACTTGAGATTTTATCGAGTGGATTTGCTCGGTCATCTGGAAAATACAAGTTAGGGTCATGTACTTTATGATTCCAGAAGCTCAAGAGCTCAATGTTTTGTTTATGATTTCTAAGGTCAAGCCCTAGGCTAATTATCTCTATGTAATTAGACAGGTTAATATGAATAGTCATGAACAAATGAAGGATCTGATTGGAGGGGTCGACTGAACGGTTGAATTAGGTCATTTGGGGTTAGTGGAAGACATCCAGGTCCTTGCACTCGTTCTGTGAACCCACCTTTAGCCACTTGCTTAGTAAACCAAGCCTAATCTAGCTAATTAGGTCTGTGTAATTAGTAAGGGTTAAGTGGTGCTGGAATAGAGTTGAGTTCTAGGCCTTTGGGGAATGTCAAAACTCCATAAAGGGTATCTAAAACCCACCTTATTTCAGACAGACCCTTCCATGATTGAAAGTTATGCAAGAATAACCCTCTGGATAGGGCTACAAGGATAGTGAGGACAAATAGTGTTTGGTTGATAGTGGATGTGTATGGGTGAATCTGTTGGATGTTTCTTTGTCCTTGGCACCTAAGTAAAGTGTACCAACCTCTAGATTGATTGGTTGAAGCCACTGGTGAAGAGTTTCACTCTTCGCTTGAGTTTAGGGAAAGTGTCCCTAAAAGCAATATTGGAAGAGATTAGTTTCTCAACTTTGGAAGTTGAGTTGGGGTTAGAAGAGTGACTTGGCCTCATAAACAAGTGGTAACCACCCTAAGGAAAGGAGTGTGGAGTTGGACTGTCTCTAAAAGTTAGTTAGGAGTGTTGGGGAAGAGATTGAATATCTCTAGGTCTTCCAGCATTGCACTCTGCATTAGATTAAGGCACATTGTAAAGTACACCAACATGGATTGTATGACCTAAAAGGGTGTTTATTGCATAGCACCTACCACTTTATCTCTTATGACAAATTGTAAATCATGCTACAAGTCATGTGTCACTCCTCATAGGTAAGTTGCTAGTAGTCATCAAACATCACTTGGATTGCAAGTAGTCACAGCTAACACATCCTAGTCACAAACCAAAGGATAGAGTACAAGTAGTGGAGGGTTCATAACTCTCTGCACAACTCTTTTTCAACCACTACATATATAAACTCTACTTAGTCTTCCCCTATGACCAATGTGGGACTCATTTCTAATATAACAAAAAAATACACTCTTGCACACCGCTTACTAGATAGGTATTGTTAGGTCCCAAAACCATCAGTAAACAGTCCCAGAACTTCATCTTATCTTCAAGGCTGGGGATGTGTTGTCAAAAAGATAAAAAAAGGGTTTCAACTTTATCAATAGATTGAGGATGGTTTAAGGCCTACAAGATAAGTGGCTAGTCTCTCCCACTCTTTGGGCTCAAGTTAAATGCAAGAGAGTGTTCCCAAAGGTCTCTTTAATAGGTTTGTAAATCAAGTAACACGTGACATAACTTTAAGAAACAACTATACCCAAAGGTACACTTGACCCTAAAATTTGTCACTAGGTTAAGATCAACTAGCTGCATATGACCTTTATATAGCTGATAACACACCTTGCATGTGCACTTTTAGATATCAGCTTCATTTTAATCCCTAAGGGTAGTTTCAATTATCGTATTACGTAGTGGCGAGGTGTTGACATGCATGTTCATATTCTATAATGATATGGCTGTTAGGCTTTCCTTGCCGAAAAAGTTCCTTGGTGTACATTGTTGAATCATGAACAACATGCATGATAACTAATTTAAACCTAATCTATTCCTACAACTAATTAGAATGGAAATGATTTGAATGATGGATTAATTGGATTCCTCACCAATATTGAGCGGTTCCTTCTCCATTGGGTAATGGAGTCATGAACAACAAAGAGGATGAAGATAAAACTTGTATAGTATCAACGTAAATTGGATTGCATTCACATATAGTCACAGATTTATATTTTAAGCAACAAACATGCTTAATAATCCATAACCAAAACTACAAAGACCCACATAAAATAACTGAATGGTTATTACCATAGACTCGTCAATTACTTGCAAAACTCTGAAGTACTTGTGAGCTAGAATGTCCGACAAGTTACTTCTGTAAAACTTGTTGGGTTTTTAGTAACTCGAAACAATTTTATTTGAAAAACTTGCCATTTTTTGAGAAAAACTCACCTGAACTGATATAAATTTGGATTCATTACCCTCTATTATTATTTTTAAGGATTTTGGGTGGCATGTGACTAGTAATTTAGGGCATCTAACTAGTAATTTGGGGTACGCAATTTGGGTCGCGAATCTACAAGTTTTCATCATTTTTTTTTAAAGTTTGTTGCACGTGTTTGGTGATGCCATTTATAATAACTTTTTTGCAACTTTAAACGACTTGTAGGTTGTGATTTTATTTTTTATAGTTTAATATCCTTTTGTTTACTTTTTTTGCTAAAGTCTAAAAGAGAAGTTACCAAATTCCTTCCTAGCGGCCCAGGGTTCCGATCCGGTCCGGCCAAAAGTCTAGTTCAAATGCAGGCCAGCCAAAATTCTTTCGCAACCCTACAAATTCGCCTGAAATTCTCTCAGAAGAAGCCGAGCCGACTTTTGATGTTTTTATAGTGAATTTCATATTCAATAGCAAGACCAGGGCCGAATTTGGCCACAAACATGCATTTTTTTTACTTTTTTAAAGTTATTTTATTGTGTATTTTTGTCAATTTGACCCTCCAACCCTAAAATAGACCACTAAAAGGGCCAAAAAGGTGAAACATATGTCATTTGTGCATTTGTGAATGGAAAAGAAAACTTATTGCCTCCATTGCTAAACTTTCTTGTTTGGTTGCCATTGCTCAAGGAGTGTTGAAAGGTGATTGTTGCATGCTCTAAGCTAGTTTGTGAGCTATTCCTACGTGGTTGCAAGGGTTGAGAACTCCTCAAAGACATTGAAGAAGAGGATTTCAACAAGATGTAGGTTTTTGTTGATTTTTTTTTTTTTTAAATTTTTCTTTGCATTTTTTTAACATTTTTTTATAAAATGAAATGAACTCTCTAGTTTTATTTTAATTTTAATTTTGGTTTGTGGCTCAGTATGTTGGTTATAAATTCATAGAATGACAAGTGCTTCTAGTATTGGGAACTCCCGGTTCAAAACAGACCCAGGCTCTCAGCTATGGAAATATGTGGAAATGGTTCAACAAATGCCAGGTGGAGTAGGTTTTGTTTGGATTTGCAGCCATTGCAAAGAGGAATATAGAAGCTCCTATAGTAGAGTGAAAGCACATTTGTGCTTTATCCCTCAGAAAGGCATCAAGGTTTGTCTAGGCAAGCTAAGAGTTGAACGACAACCTCCACCTAAAATCCTTCTTGCAAACCATTTTGTATTGAAATATATTGAAGAGAAAAGACAAGCAGATGAAGCAGTTGGGAACCCAATTGTTCATCCTTTGGAACAATCTTAAAGTAAAAAGCTTCAAAGGCCTATGGTTCTATGGGTTCAGTTTCCACTTCTAGTGAACAACCCATAGAGGGTCATCCATTCTTGTATGTTCCTCAAGAACTGGTGACCAATAAGAGCAAAGGGGCTCTTGGAAATGTCATTTCACCGAGAAAGACATCGCGAGATACATCTATGCAAATGGATTGGCATTTAATGTTGTTCGCTCATCGTATTGGCAAAAAATGGTGAGATCAATTAATGAGGCTCCAAGGGGGTTCGAGGGCCCAACTTATGAGAAGGTGCACACCACTTTATTGGACAAAGAGGGGAAACATGTAGAGGCTTCCTTGAAGCTCGTCAGGGGTTCATGGATCGAAACAAGTTTGTTCATAGTATCTGATGGATGGAAAGATGCAAGAAATCGCCCTTTGGACAATGTTAGTGCAGTGTCCATGAGAGGTGCAATGATTTTGAGAGCAGTGGATTTTGAAGGGGAAGTGAATGACGATTAATTCATTGCAAAAATTCTCATCCAATCCATTGAGCAAGTTGGCCCTCAAAATGTTGTTTAGGTAATAACAGACAATGCCAAAAATTGTAGGGCTGCCAGGTTATTGGTTGAGGAGCGCTACAAACACATTTTTTGGACACCTTGTGCTTTCCACTCACTCAACCTAATGCTGCAACACATTGGCAAGAAAATTGAATGGATCAAACAAATGTGTGAATATGCCCATTAGATCCAAATGTTCATCATGAACCACCATATGCTGCAAGCCATATTTAGACAATTCTTTAGATTGGAGCTCTATAAGGTAAGTTAATTATTTAAAATTTAAATATGTTTTAGATTTTAATTTAGTAAATATCTATGTTTTAAATTCAAATTTTGACTTTTATTTGTTATTGTTTTGATTTTGAAATAGGTTGCTGAGACCCATTTTGCCTCCAACACTACGGTTTTGAGAAGCCTTGTGAAGGTTAAAGAGGCATTGTCTATAATGGTAACCAATGCTAATTGGAGTGTATGGAGGCAATCTAGTAGTACAAGGGCAGCTACCATTAAGGCAATGATTCTAGATGACTCTTGGTGGGATTGAGCTGAGTACCTTCTGAGATTCACCAAGCCTATATTGAGCATGATCCAATACACTGACATGGATAGGCCTTTCTTGGGTGAGGTATATGATGGCATAGACTCCATGATTGAGGATCTGAAAAAAACATAAATGAGAAAGAGCAAAATCCTAAAGAAACGTTCTTCAAGGAACTAAAAAAAATCGTGGTGGAGAGATGGAACAAAATGACTACCCCTTTGCATCTCCTTGCCTTCGCATTGAGCCCCAAGTACTATAGTCGATTGGTCCTTGACGAGAGTAGCACTAGAGTTGCCCCATATAGAGATCTTGAAGTTGCTCATGGGTACAAGGCAGCCCTTCGTAGACTCTTTTCCAATTCCATACGGCCTACGATGAGGTCTGAATTCATGAGTTTCACAAGCACCGATGATTGTGGTCTTGACGCTCTTGAAGACAAGAAAAATGTTGATGTGCATAAATGGTGGTACTTCCATGGAGAAATATACTAGAACCTACAACCCGTTGCCATCAAAGTTTTATCACAAGTAATTTCTTAACTCTTAAGATTCTAATTTCAAAATTCTTGTTGATAAATATTGAATTTATATTAAAAAATTTCATTCAAAACTCTTAACTCTCTAATTTCAAAATTGAAAATCTTGACCGGTTGCTAGTTCATCATCATCCGAGAGAAACTGGCGCACATACTCCTTCATTGTAATGTCCCAATTTTCATGAGCATTAGAGTTTGAGGGATTAGCCTATTGTTTTGTCCCTCGTAGGCTAATGAGGTTGGTTAGAGGGTCCTTTGAGGGATGCGTCTTCTTTAGTGGTCAGGGTTTTGCAGATTTGGCTTTCGTTCGAGGTCTCTAGGACTCTATATGCAGTAATTTCTATTTATAGTAAGTTTTGAGGGGGTTAGTGAGGGACCCCTGCTATTTTTAGAAATGGGGTATGGTCATATGTGGCTTGATCATGTCAGCTTCCAGTGCAGACGGCGTGCAAAGATGATGAGTAATAATGGAGATATTAATATTTATTTGGTTAAAATAAATATTAATAGTTTTGAGCTTATATTGTAAAGTTATAATATAATTTTATATTATAACTTTAGTCACTTTAAGTGAAGGGTCAATTTATCATAGATGGGGCCAAGTGAACAATTAATTTTAAAAAAATTATTTGTGCACCAACTATAGAGTTTTAAGTTAAAAAAATTAAAAAGTGGGAATATATCTTTTATCCCACATTGGCCAGGAAAGTGTTTGAGCTCCCACAAGAAAAGAATAAAAGAGACTTAAGAGCCCATTCTGATTATGTTTATGATTATTATTGAGCTTTGGTTATTTTTGCTCTTGCTTGGAGAATGAGGGTTTCTACTTGTAGCCGCCATTGGAGAACGTAGTTTTCTTCTGTGCTTCCATTTGAACCAGTGAGATACCTGGCGAATTTGGATTACTGAGAGAGTCTTATTCAAAGATTCTTATTGTGCTTAAAGCAGTGGGTTTACTATCAGTTTGTGGAGAGAAATAAAAGCCTTGCAATTGCAGATTGATAAGGGCAGATTGCGTATTAATGATACATTATTTGGAGGCTTTGAAGACGTAGCTGATATCATTGAATAGCCACAACCATATATAAATCAGCGCACCAGGTTATTGGGTGCGATTTCACCTACCAAAGACTGCAAAAATTAATTGAATGTGGGAAGGACGTCATAGGAGAGAAAAGAAGCCAACCATCGTCTCTACATGCGCAAATAAATTTGTAGCAGCCTATGACTGGAATAAATCAGGTTCTTAATGCAAAATAGAATTTTCCTTTTGCTTATAATCATCTCAGAAATAAGTTATTATTGTATTTGGCAATGCATAGTGAAAATAAATAGAAGTTGCAGTAGTTTGATTGTATTCAAGATTTCAGTTTCAGTTGCTTTTTGTTCAAAACCCTAATTGAAAATCACAAAAAAATCTCAAACATAGCAAAACAAAACAAACATAATATAGTTTAGTAGTTAGAGTTTGTGAAGGGTTCTTACATTGGTATCAGAGCATTGCATGTATGCCATCTGTTTGAGTAAATGTGTTGAGTGAAAGTACAAGTTGGGAGTTAGAACATGCAGGGGTTCCTACATTGGTATCAGAGCGGTTTCCTGCCATTCTGTTGGGGTGGAAATTGTTGAGCTTGCACATTTGTTTTGAGTGACTGACACTCTTGTAGTTGTCTTAGTTTTGGAAAAATCCAGGAGATTAACTAAACAGGGAAAACAATTGCACAACTTAATGAAAAACTTGGAGAAGATTAAACAGAATAAAAAAAGGATAGATGAATTGCTTTCACACCCGAGAACCATGGACAAAGTAGCACAATATATGACTTCCATTTTTAAGGGGTGTACTTTACAAAGCGGAAAGAAAGAGAACCACGAGGTCTCTACTGGTGAGACATCTAGAAATCTTTACAATGATTTTTTAGCAGCTAGTGACCAGCATGCAACTAATCCCATGAAGATTAAAAATCAGATTTACATTAGGGAAGATGTCGGGCAAAAGTCATTTCATGATGACTTCCAGATTGAGGAGAATGTTGGTACTTTCAACGCTCCAGAAGTTGTTATCAGTCATGATAACAATTCTGATTTTTATGACATCAGTCCTTTGTTTGAGCCTATTGATTGCATTGATGACAGAGCAAGTGAAGATGTTGTTGGTGCCACCTTGAGTTTTGACTGGCATGATGAGAGTGTTAATTTGCGGATTGCATGGAAAATGCGAGTTCTAGTAATTCTGATTTCTATGACAGCAGCGAGATGTGTTTGCATCAGCATGAGATAGCAGAGGGTTTATGGGTGGATGATGTTGGTACTCATGATTTGGGTACTACTGATGATATTTATGAGGACGACTCGCGCTGTAGTGAGTTTGATTCGTCATATCAGATCTTTTGAAATGAATCAGAGAATTCATTGGTTGGTGATAGGTCCCAGGATCATGACTTGCAGTTATATGGGGAGTGAGAGCATGTGAGGAGACTGATATAGCAGCAGTTTCGACTTTATCAGATAAGTCACTTGTTGAGGTGCCTAGTAGCAGTGCCTTGATTGTTGATATGTGTGTTGATGATAACACACATGACAATTTTGATTATGAGGTGAGCATTGTGGATACAACTCCTATCACAGTGCGGATTGTGGGTCGGAGAGCTTGCATGAGGGCCAGCGTATTCAGAGACATAATGTGGCTGGGTAGTTGAAGGTGAGTCATAGTCAGATTGCTACAACCTTAGAGCATTATGATGTTGCCTGTCAGATGTTACTTGTATTTGGTTGGGGTGCTCCTATATCAGATGAGCACAGTGATAGTGGTCTTTCCCTGATAGAGATCCATTCATTACGAGAGGCTGTCAGAATAATGAAACATAATTACTTGCAGTTATTAGCTGAAAGAGACTACCTTCTTCAGTGGGGTTGCACTTGTTATGATGCATTGGTGGAAAAGGAAGGGGAGGTAGTTGAGCTCACTCATGAGCTGGAGGCAACTACAGAGGTATGGGAGAGCACCCAACTAACTCTTCAGGAGTCGCAGTCACGGTTGGATGAGGTTACTGTGGAGTTGAGCCGAGTGCAGTCTTCACCAGCTAAAGATTCAGTTCAGTTTTCTATAGTGGTTTTTGGTGATGAGTTGACACCCACGGGTTGTAATGAGGATGTGGCTACATCCATCACGTATTTAGGTGTTGTGGACATAGTTGGGATGGGTACCTTGGTATAGAGTTGTCGAGAGCCTTTGGTTGTGTCAGGTTCTTCAGTAGTCAGCACATTGATAGATGATGCAAGGCAGGTCATTGAGAGTTCTTGTGATGTAGAGGTGGATTCGTCAGTGAGTTGTGTGACTGTTCATGACACCACTCCATCTTCTTCACGAGATATATGCAGAGTATCATTTGGTTGGGAGATTGACTCATGTTCGGTTGTTTCCTTCCTCTGGAAACAATCCTGTTGTTTCATCCCATGCAGTTAATTATATTCGACAGATTGTTGAGCCACAAAGATGGAGGGATCAGTTGAAGGTTTCTGGAGAGAAGGTTGATTCAACCTTATCTCGCTTCGACTGCACACATAAGTATGTTGAGTACCTTCTTTGGAGAGTAGGGTTTGAGGAGAGACAATATGGGGTCAAGGTTGGTACTCATATTCGTGATTTGAAGTTCATCCAGATTGCTTTGGAGGCATTTAAATTAGAATACCTTCACTTGTTTCATGACCGAGAGTATGGTATTGGGTATGAAGAGAGATTTGGCAGGGCATCTACTCAATTAGCAATTCAGGGCCAGAGTTTGGAGCCTTCTTCTGATTTTAGAGTTGTAAGTGATGAGCCTTTGACAAAGATTGGAGCCTTTTACCGTAACTATGCAGTGAGGAGTGCTCATCATTTTTCCTTTGATCCACAGGTAGAGGACTTGATTATGCGTTGATGTGGATTGGCTCCGGAATCATACCATCCTTTATGGGATGGGTATATGCCAACTTCAGTTGGAGTTAGTAGCTGCAAGTTGCTAAGAGACTACTTGCAAAGTCAGTACATCCATGGCAGTTAAGCGGAGGATGGATATCGTGGTTGTGATACATACACCCTTGGTAGATCTTATCTTTGTAGTACAGTTGAATTTCATACCCATGGGGGACTGGTAGAGTTTCGAGGGAGATTTGGTGTAGTAGGTGATTTCAGATATCCTTACTTCCTTACAGTGGATGGATGTGTGTTTCATTTATACTGGGATCCAAGTGGTGGCAGGGTTAGTACTGCAAGTTGGATGGGTCCCATAGGTTTGCTTCACCACTTCTGGTATTGTGAAGTTGGGATTAGTGTTGAGCTGCAGAAGTCTGGGAGTATTCTTCTTGGCAGACTTCTATTCTGGATTTGGGGTCCAGGTATATTTGGTTGGACACTCTTCAGTGTGCTGTTGGATCCTACATGTGCATCGGGATTTCAGTCTAGGTTCACTGGAGAGTATTGCAATGTGTGCATGGTCTAGGTTATTGACAGTGTTACTTTTGATCCACATGTATAGGGTGTTTTTCAGATGCACGGTTTCAGTGCGCAGAGTTTGGACAGATGGATTGTTGATCACCTCTGTGTCGTTGTGGTTATACTGGTGCTGCAGTTGTGTCTCAGTGTGGGACACTTCTTAGTCTTCCTTTGTTTTTTTAGTTTAGTGGAGTTTCTCTGCAATGGAGGTTGCTTGGGGACAAGCAATTTCAGGGAGGGCGGACTGTAATGTCCCCATTTTCATGAGCATCAGAGTTTGAGGGATGAGCCTATTGTTTTGTCCTTCGTAGGCTAATGAGGTTGGTTAGAGGGTCCTTTGAGGGATGCGCCTTCTTTAGTGGTCAGGGTTTTGCAGATTTGGCTTTCGTTCGAGGTCTCCAGGACTCCGTATGCAGTAATTGCTATTTATAGTAAGTTTTGAGGGGGTTAGTGAGGGACCCCTGCTATTTTTAGAAATCGGGTATGGTCATATATGGCTTGATCATGTCATCTTCCAGTGCAGATGACGTGCAAAGATGATGATTAATAATGGAGATATTAATATTTATTTGGTTAAAATAAATATTAATAGTTTTGAGCTTATATTGTAAAGTAATAATATAATTTTATATTATAACTTTAGTCACTTAAGTGAAGGGTCAATTTATCATAGATGGGGCCAAGTGAACAATTAATTTTAAAAGAATTATTTGTGCACCAACTATAGAGTTTTAAGTGAAAAAAATTAAAAAGTGGGAATATATCTTTTATCCCACATTGGCCAGGAAAGTGTTTGAGCTCCCACAAGAAAAGAATAAAAGAGACTTAAGAGCCCATTCTGATTATGTTTATGATTATCATTGAACTTTGGTTGATTTTTGCTCTTGCTTGGAGAACGAGGGTTTCTACTGGTAGCCGCCATTGGAGAACGTAGTTTTCTTTTGTGCTTCCATTTGAACCAGTGAGATAGCTGGCGAATTTGGATTACTAAGAGAGTCTTATTAGAAATTCTTATTGTGCTTAAAACAATGGGTTTACTATCAGTTTGTGGAGAGAAATCAAAGGCTTGCAATTGCAGATTGGTAAGGGTAGATTGTGTATTAATGATACATTATTTGGAGGCTTTGAAGACGTAGCTGATATCATTGAATAGCCACAACCATATATAAATCAGCGCACCAGGTTATTGGGTGCAATTTCACCTACCAAAGACTGCAAAAATTAATTGAATGTGGGAAGGACGTCGTAGGAGAGAAAAGAAGCCAACCATAGTCTCTACATGCGCAAATAAATTTGTAGCTGCCTATGACTGGAATAAATTAGGTTCTATATGCAAAATAGAATTTTCTTTTTGCTTGTATTCATCTCAGAAATAAGTTACTATTGTATTTGGCAATGCATAGTGAAAATAAATAGAAGTTGCAGCAGTAGTTTGATTGTATTCAAGATTTCAGTTTCAGTTACTTGCTTTTTGTTCAAAACCCTAATTGAAAATTACAAAAAATCTCAAACATAGCAAAACAAAACAAACATAATACAGTTTAGCAGTTAGAGCCTGTGAAGGGTTCTTACATTGGTATCAGAGCATTGCATGTATGCCAACTGTTTGAGTAAATGTGTTGAGTGAAAGTACAAGTTGGGAGTTAGAACATGCAGGGGTTCCTACATTCATCCAATCAATAAAACGCAATAGACTACATTCCAAGAGGGTAGAAGACTTGGTCTATGTGCATTAAAACTTGAGGCTCCTAACACACAATGACAATACATACAAAAAGGGGAGGCAAAGAGCATTGGGATGTTGAACCAGAGTGTGCGGAGTTGGATGATTCGATTGCCCGCCTTGATGCACTTGTAGTTGATGATGATGATCACGAGCTACCTATTGATTGTGAGGTCGCTCCTAGTCCTGAGGATGTGATTGCTAGTACCGATGCCAGTGGCACTGTTAGTGCTTCTAATTTGCCAAAGCAGGAGGATGGTGATATGCTTGATGACTTTTGATGATATTTGATTAGTGATGGCTGATTGTTAATGTTGACATTATTATTTTTGAACTGAAACATTGATATGGTGGTGTATTTTTGCATTTTGTTGTCATTTGGACTAAAATATTAATATACATGGTGGTGTATTTTTCTATGTTGCTTTACTATTAGCATAGTGGTGTATGAACTTATTTGCTACTGCATCTATATATTTTTAAAAGAAACATATGTTTTTGTACGGACAAACCCAAAACGAACCGGAAGCCACCCCAAAAATATTTTGAACGAATCTCAAACCAAAGTCCAAACCCAAACCAGGGTAGACAACATAGTCTAAAAGTGCTAAATTGTCATTTATTTTTTATGGTTTTATATCCTTTGATTCCTTTCAATGCTAGAGTCTAAAAGTCTTGAATTGTCATAATTCTAATTCAAGCTTGCAAACAACTTGCAATATGAACAAAATATCAATTATATGATTTGCAAGCTTAAATGTTCACAATTATAACTGTGAAAATTCAAGCTTGCAGGTTGTTTAAACCTGCAATGTGAACACAATTTCATTTGAACATCCTACATGCTTAAATCTTCACAATTATAACTAGAAAATTCCAACTTGTAGGTTGTTTAGATTTGCAATATGATTTTTTAATGAAAATTATATAATTTTCACAACAAATATTCTGTTGATCTTTTAAATCTTTTATGTAGTATTTTATTTTACTTCAAAGTTTATATTGCTAACTAGGGCATTATTGATCATTTTTATTTCTCATCCTTTTGGCTAGTTTCAATGTTATTTTTTTGAATGGAATATGGCTTTCAAAAATAGAACTGATGGCAAACCAAAGGATCCTTGTTGGAAACATGGAACACTAGATCTAGTGGGAGGAGAGGTTATTTGTATCCATTGCACTAAGAGTATGACTAGAGACATAAATATATTATCTTGCATGAAACCCTTACTGAGATGTTATGTCATGTAAAATAGTTGGTTTGTTATGTCCCTAACCCACCACTTGTAATGGAATAAATTACACAAGATGAATATAATAAGAAATATGCTGCAATTACTTGATAATAATATGCCACTTTTAGGGGGATACCTCCAATAATCTTCAATAAGATCTCAATACTCAACGTGATGATAATAACTAAACTATACCTACTATATATACCATTTTATGCCTTGAATACCATCTAGGCCGATTTAGATACTTAAATATGACTCCTAGGATGCCCTATATATATATATATATATATATATATGTAACTTAAGAGTTAAGGTAGTCACCAGCCGACTACTCATTGTAGACATAGGAAAATAAGGCATATTCAAAAATTTGTGATGAGATTAACAAAGGCAACCACAAAACCTTTTCTCAAAGCAATTATCCTATCCTATCAATGAGAGAATGATAATATGAAATCGAATGTAAATCAAACAAGGAAATCAATAAACATCAACTGCAAACAACTTCACCAAATTCTCCATTGTCCTCTTCTTTATGTATTTTGTGGGCTCTCAAATTTTCTCCTTCAATTTGACTGCATAAAGATTTGAAGTTCGTGGTTAGAGAAATAATGAAAAATGAACTTCATTTTTTAGAAGAGATTTTTACTTTCTTCAAGAAAAGCGAATAACTAATAGATTAAAATAACTTATTTAATTATAGAAGACTTAGTTAACTAATTAAATAATTAAAATAATTATTTAATTTTGGGGGGAATTAGAAGAATGCATTTAATTAAATAATAAAGATTATTTAATTAAATGGAGGAAATTGATTAATTAATAGAACTATTTAATTAATATTAGAAGAAAATTAGATAATTAAATAATTAGAAATTATTTAATCATGAGAAATGAGGGAAAAGTTAATTTTTAAATTAGAAGAATGACATTGGATTAATTAAATAATTAAAACCATTTAATTAATTAAGAAAAAATTAAAATTGTTGCTTGTAGGCATGGGACAATTTCAGATGTCTAGACTCATAACACAATAGACACTATAGGGTTAGGGACATAACATTGTTTGGTGGTTGAGCAGGAGGTCAAGCACTCCTTGTAACATATGATTAAAGGAAAGCAAGAAAAGATAGACCTCAAACCCAATTTTTTGTTCTTCAAGGTCATAGGGATATATGGAGGGCTCTTCTTTCATTAGGCCATGGATACGAAGATCAAGAAGTCTAGGCAGCCAAATGTTTTAGCTTTTTTGTTCCTTGTAACACTCTTGGTGCACAACCTCCATTTGGAGGTAATGCATGGAGTAGAGAAATGCAACATGAGGTGAAGTCGGCATGTGAAAGATTTTGGTATTACAACAATATTTTGTTTAATGTTGTTTCAAGTCCTAATGGGGAGTAGTTAGTCAATGAATTGAATCTGGTAGGTAAAGGGTCCAAGGCCCTAAGTGGTCATGAGTTGAGTGGGCTATTATTGTAGGATGAAGTCCAAAACACATGCCTACTATTAGAAGCACAAAAAAATGTGAAAAGAAAGGCTACACCATGTTATTTGATAGGTGGACTGATTGCAAGAATAGTATACTCATCAAATTTTTAGTTGCTTAAGGGGGCAATTAGTCTTTTTTTAAATTAGTTGATGCCTCCCATGAAATAAAAAATATAGAGACCTTGTACAACATGTTGGATGAGGTGGTGATGGAAGTGGGAGTAGAAATTATCGTTCACCAGGGATTTAAAGGAAAGAAAGAAAGAGTTAGGAGAAGAGGCATGCCAAGAAGGGTAACTCTGACACTCCTACAACTTGTAGGCTTAAAACCAAAGTTATTAAGTACATCCCTTGGGGGTTCTGGTCCTATCCTAAACTGGTGTAGGTATGAGTCATGCAACAAGAGTGGTCTGGTTATTCCTAGGGGGCCTGGGGGGGACCTTGGGTGTATCTAGACCGCTCCTAGATGAATCCAAGGGCCACAAAAGAAAATAGAATTCATTTTCTTAAAACATCTTAATAAACAAGAATGTGCCAAACACCTATTTTGCCATTAAATGATAAAATTTTGAAAATGGTGTGTGCCATGAAGTTTTGTGTGGTTTCAAAGGCCTTAAGTTGTGTTGCCCCTATATCCCCACAAGGAGTACCCCTTTACCTCATTGGGGGCATTGCCCCCAAACCCCTACGAGGAGTATTGCTTCTTAACCCGTTGGAGGTGCTGCCCTTAGACCCCCATGAGGGTTGCTATCCCTCAACCCAATTGGGCTCTCCTCTCCCAACCCCTACTAGTTATTGGGATCTCTTGTCACATAAAAAAATTGATTACAATGAGGTCTAGGAATGAAGACCAAAACTAACAACTTAGACAATGATCTTTATGTCTCATAATATCATTGATCAATGACGAAGTATTATAGTATTAAAGATCAAATGTCATTATTTTTATAAAATGTAATATTATATGATTTATTGAATGTATTTGCAGTTTTGTATATTTTATTATTTTCTTGCACACATGTACACAAACAACATAGTCATACCCAATAACAAAAAAATTGTTGTATCAATGTACTAGAACCCCATACCCGTCTTTGTATCCATACTCGACCCTATATGAAAACCAGCAACTTTGCGTACAACCCTTTGGAGCGTTAGCAATTTTTGAAACTAGTAGGCACATGGAGGAAGAACAAGAACACAAGCAAAATTGGAGCAAGGGGATAGCCAAAAACAGGAAATAGGCCTTCAACCCACAAATACAAATTAGTTGAGAATGAAACATTACAAATATGCCCTTCCCTAAATTTGCTTGCCCTCAAGCAATTCAAACTCAAACGTTTCAGCGTTCCTAATTCTTCCCAAGTAGAAAGCCTTTGTAGGTGGGTTCCTATAATGAGTTAGATATCTTATGGTGGCTCCCTCTCTTGACCTTGTCCCTTTTGTGACCGTGATGGCACTTGTTATCCATGTGAGTGGCACACCACTATCTGTGTTGATTGTCAAATGACAGAATCGTTGCTAACAATAGTTGACAATTTTACTATTTTTATTGCTAGCCATTTCCTTAGGCAACCCATGTAACCTAAACATTTTTCTAAATATATATTATGCTCCCTAGGAGAGTTCATGATGGAATCTAGGAACATGCTTTCCAAATCTTCATGGGAGACTTGAAGGAAAGCCATGTTATCCTTCATTTTGATGGTAGGTAGTGTAATTACCGATATGCTTGATAAGACCCTCCTAGAAGTACTTTTGTATGAATTTCTTCCCTTTTTCCCTACTGATTTTGTAAGATTTGGAGTGTCTCACCATGATGTGCAATGCAACACCTTCAGAGTCTTTTGTTCCCTCTTAGGATCAGGTACAAAAAAATTATCCTTGTACCCCATGAGGCCATTTCTACTCACCTATTTATCATCCTTATCATCTCCATCTAGGCTATTAGCAATGCATGTACTCTTGGCATTTTCTACCTTGTTAAAACTCGTCCGGTCACCAAGCATGATAGAAATAGGATAAGCAATGGATATAATGGTTATATTCCTTTTTCCGTTAAGATGAAAATTGTCATTTTTGCTTTTCCTCACCCATTCCAGACTTAGGAATTTACAATTTACCATCCTAGGTCCTTGTGAGATGGTTGGCTTTTGTTGCACTATACTAACGTTATCATACATTGAAAAACTTGTACCAAAAGATATCCTTGGATTCATCTCCAAGGGTGGTTTATTAAATTATGTGCAATCCAATGGACACTAGAAATAGATTGAAAAATATATTTGTTTCCTTATTTAATCCATTCTTCATGGTGGCCCAAACCTATGTAGTTGTCATCAAGTTTCTTTGTGTGCTGGCCTCCAACTCCTTGCCCAACTGTCTTAGTTACACCCAACTCTATGCTTGCAACCTCTAGTACTCTTTGGAATTTTCCGAAATCAAAACCCTTCTAAAGCCTATTAAGCTCTTCAACTACCTGATTAATAAAGCTGCTGCAACCAGCTGTTCTGCTGCCACTTGAAGGCCATTTGGGTTTTCTTTAAAGAGTCCTTGGTTGATTTAAGCTCAAAGGCAAGTGCGTCAACTTTTTCCTTATTTTCATGAGATGTATTTATGACTAGCTGTTTGAGTTTGATGACCGCATCCCCATCTTTAATCAGATACAAATATTCTGATTTCGTCCTTTCCAAGGTATTCTTCAATACTTACAAGTCTGCAAGAGTGATTGTACATTTATCCCTGACAACATTAACGTCATTTGACTTGTGTGGCCTCTTAAAATTTAGAGTGAGCTCTTCAATGAGCCTTTTTGTGCTATCCAACTTAGTTAGCACTTGCATCTCTCTCTTGTATTACCAATAGCTGCTATCTCCACTCATGTAGCTTTATAGACCTCCACGCAACATTGATGAGATGACATTTCCTGTCTTTCTTTTGGCTGATCTATTGTAATTCTAATGTTGTTTCCTCATCTGCTCCTTCGAGTTGCCACCCAGAGATGGTTCTAGATCAACTTTTGACTCTTTCCCATGGAAACTTGCATTACTACTATGCATGCATCAAGGGTTTGATTATCAACTAACTCCTCCAAATCATTATCTATCATAGCCTTGAGAGTTGCATTGCAATCTCCTGATTAGCATAATGAAACATAAGAAAGCAAACAAAATGAGGCATGAAGGAATGACTCAATGCTGGCTCTACCTCAAACTTCAATTTCAGATATTCACAACATTATTGGGATCCCATATTTGTTTGCTTTGACAAACTTGAGTTAGAATTTGTGTAATGCTGGTCCAAAGTGGTGAATTTGGCCATTTCTCCATGCTTCTTATAACAACAAAAACTCTTGCAACAATATCAATTCTCTATTAGAATTAGCACCTTCATGCCTTAAGCTATGATTATGGAGATAGTCAACTTGATTATCATTAGTATTTGTCTGAAAATTTCATCAAGATGAAAACCAGCATTAGTGCCCATTGAGACACTCTTCTACCCTGCATGCTTCTCAGCTCAACCATCCTAGTACTCCACCTTATAAACTTTTTGAATTTCCAACCTGCGCTTGTAGGGATTCTCAAATGCATATATACATACCTTCATTGAAGCGTTTGATAAGTTAGCTCCATAATTCTTTTCATCTCCATTTTACAGATACCCTGCAAATTTTCCTTGAATGACATAGATGTGGCCATTTCGGCATTGATGGGTGTGTACACAACAAAAGCCTCTTTCTCACTCTTGAGTACAATTGGTGATAATTGCACCTGGACTTAAGGCATACATTTTTTTTATCAACACTATTACAGGCCAAAAGGGTAATCTTTTCTCCATTAAATTCCATACCTTCCACATGCATAGCAGGTTCCTTTTAAGGTTTGCTTCTATCAAATCCCTACAACTTTGAATTTTCCTCTCTCTCAAGCTCATCTATCATAATGTCTGATTTATATATGCTGTACTAAGGGTTGTGTCCCTTACCTTTTCTGTCCTTTTGGATAGGGGTTGCTGCATCCTCATATAAGGGATTCTTGTATTGACCAAAGCAGCCAAAAAATCCTCTATCCCTCCTTGGGCACACGTATTCTCGTATCCGATTTGGACACGTATCAGATACGGCTCGGATACGTGTCGGGTATTGTACCCATGTGTGCCCAAAAAACCTTGATTTTCCAACCATGCTGAATACTGTGTTATTTGATTTTTTAAAAATTTGACCTAAATCTTCCCAAATTTAATTTAAAAAACCTTCATTCATGCAAGTTTTTTTTTAAAAATTGGTATAAACAAAAACCTACACCAAATGAGAAAGACAAATGATTTTTTTTTCTATTTCAGCGACCCATTTTTTGGGTTATCTTCGTAATGTCCCCTTTTTGGCATGATATGGTTTATGATTGGATTAGCCTATTATTGGCCCTCGTAGGCTAAGTCAGATGGTTAGAGGGTCCCAGTTGGCAAAGCAGGAGGCTCTTTCCCTTCGAGAATACAGAAGCATTCAGATTTGCTCTTCGTTTGGCTTGATTTGGGGGACTTACTATTTATAGTAAGTCATATATGTTCATTTATATATTTGACAGGGTACTTGGACCGGCCTCAGTTGTAGTGTTGACCCTTGGCACCTTTGTTTTGATCAGGTATTCAGGGATTTACTAATTATAGTAAGTCAGGGGTTGATAGAGATGGACCCTTACTATTTTAGGTAAGGCAGTTGGTTGCGTAATGGAAGCAGTGGTTGACCTACAGGTTCAGACAAGATAGAGAGATGACGAGTAATTAATGAGATATTAAAATTATAATGACATTAATGAAGTTATTTATAATGGTTATATTATAAAGTTATTATTTATCTTTATAAAATATTATTATGTGAGGGGTCATTATATTTAATGGAAAAGTACACTTTAATTAATGATATAACCTAAAGTCAACCACAAATGCAAATATAAAGTCATTAAAAGAGACTTATTGAAAAAGCTACATGGATCAAACTTATTGAGGGAATTATAAAAGCAAGAGAGAAGGGATCGATTTTCATTATGCTATTGTCTAATTGCTTTTGTTGATGGAAGTTCTTGGGAATTGAGCCATGAAACCTAGGGTTTTTTTTGTTTCCAGCATTGGAGGACGTTAATTCTTCAGTGTATGTTGTTTGCCCTGTAGGGTAAACAAGAACTATTGCATACATATGGAAAAGTAAAGCATAACACATAATATAGAGAACTAACAATATTTCATTACTTCATTGATTGCCAAGTACAATATTTTGTCGACAACAAGTTATCTCTTCTATCGAGAGAGTACATACATATAAGGACCGAGCGGATGCGAGGCAAACCGTCACATCCGTGTAACTGCCCTTGGTTATGTCAACTTATGCTAACTACCCATGTTTCCCGACAACATCATCCCCCCCAAAAGAATAGTCGTCTCCGACGACTAACAAAATGGAGATAATGTAGACAACTAAATAGAACAAAATCATAACTGAGAAGAAGGCGGCAGAGGGAGCGTCCCTGAAGAGGCCTACTGTAGGGTGGAAGAATCCAGCCGAATGCGTGAAAGACCAGTCGAATTATTGCTTACCTGTGGGCTTCATTCAGAGGTCCAGATTGTGCAGATTTGTTGAAGCTTTTGGAGGAGGGAATAATAATATCAAGGATAAATCTACAGCTGTCTCATAGCATCTGTTAGCAGCATTTTCTTGACAGATTTTAGTCTTCTCAAGGGCAGCCGTACAGCTCCATAACCTACGGTTGAAGTCCAGGCTTGGCGTGAGACCTCCAGGCTTAATCACCTTGGGTTTTGTGCCCCATTTCTGTCTATACTTGGGCATTTTGACGTATTGGAGAGATTGCATGCTTTTTGAAGGTGTTTATATCAATTACCAAATGGTGAGATCTATTCGAGGTTCCACATTATAGCTGCAAGTTTATTTCAGACTTAATATTTTCCATTGATATGCATTGTAATTATTAATAAATAAAATAAGGCAATCTCTGTTTGTGATTTGCAAGTATTTAGATTTTATTTCATGTAATGTTCATAATTTGCGAAAACATAACTGAGAAGAAGGGGGCAGAGGGAGCGTCCCTAAAGAGGCCTACTATAGGGCGGAAGAATCCAGTCGAGCACGTGAAAGACCAGTCGAATTATTGCTTACCTGTGGGCTTCATTCAGAGGTCCAGATTGTGCAGATTTGTTGAAGTTTTTGGATGAGTGAATAATAATATCAAGGATAAATCTACAGCTGTCTCATAGCATCTGTTAGCAGCATTTTCTTGACAGATTTTAGTCTTCTCAAGGGCAGCCGTACATCTCCATAACCTACAGTTGAAGTCCAGGCTTGGCGTGAGACCTCCAGGCTCAATCACCTTGGGGTTTGTGCCCCATTTTTGTCTATACTTGGGTGTTTTGACGTATTGGAGAGATTGCATGCTTTTTGAGGGTGTTTATATCAATTACCAAATGGTGAGATCTATTCGAGGTTCCACATTATAGGTGCAAGTTTATTTCAGACTTAATATTTGCCATTGATATGCATTGTAATTATTAATAAATAAAAATAAGGCAATCTTTGTTTGTGATTTGCAAGTATTTAGATTTTATTTCATGTAATGTTCTTAATTTGCGAAAACCCAAAAAAACATAAATTCACAAAATACAAAAAAAATTCAATTTCTTCATAAACTAAAACAGACAATTGTTAGTTGGAAAGAGGTTGAGCCAGCAGGGCTCATCACAATCTTCCAATGCAACTCTACTACTTTTGCATATTGTAAAGTGTTAAATTAACGTATAATTATTTTTGTAGAATTTGTGTCTATATTCCTTTTAAAGTGATGAAAAAATCCTCTAATAACTTAGAAAATTGTGTTAAATATATGTGTATGCTTTTATTATTAATGTTGTATCCAGTTGTGTCCATATTGGGGGTCTTTAAAAATGGCCATATCCGTATCCGATACCGTATGCATGTCCATGCAACTCTGTTGTATTCCTTTTGCTTGTGTATGGTAGGTTGAACATCTCCATGCTCTCTTCTTTTCTTCCTCATCAGGTACATGGTCCCCTACATGCACAATTCTTCAAGCTTATTTGATTCCAAATACTCATCTCACACTACCTTGGTGCCTTTGTTCCTTGCTTAGGCACCTATGACCATGGGTCTGAGGCTTCTTGCAAGAAAAACATAGTTGCTTCGTCTTGAGCTCGTTTTGGGTGTCTTCCTCTACCTTCTTGTGTGGGGCTCCCTTTTATTTGCTGCAACAAGGTGTCTTCGAAAATGGTTTGTACGTGGGTGCAAGTTGTGGCTCTAGTTCTAATTGTTCTACATTCTACAAAAAACATTTTCATTTTCCCTTCCTTGGTGATTTCCTTCCTAGTAGCCTTTGTCAATTTTAATGTTTCATCTTCCTTCCTCAACTTTTTGATGGAGTTATATTAGCCTTTTCTATTAGGATACTTCTTTGCGAGTAGGTTCAAGTAGCTATCAAAGCAGAAATAGATTTGATTATGTCAAACATCCTTTGATATTCATCAAGCATTCTAGGGGTTTCCAACTTGTACCCTTATATGTCCTATCTTTTCATAACCTCCCATTGGATAGGATCTAATCTTATGCTTCTTATGGTAATAAATTTACTCAAAGGAATATAGGTTTCTCAATAGGTCTTGTTGTTCTTTAGGTGTTGGCATCATTACCTTTGTTCCTATCACTATCGGCTCCCATCTAACTCGTTTCATTGTACATTAGAGTTGTAATGAATCCTATAACACAAGCTGGTAAGAAAACCACCTTCAATACCATTGTAATGTTTTGACCAATCATTTATGCAAATATTTTGGTTGCTTAAATTTGGGGCTTAAATATTTATCCAAAACCTCCCAAACTCTAGATTATTTAATATTTAAACAACTCTAATGACAATATTCTACTTTAGACTTCATTATTTAACCCTAAAATAACAAGCCCTAATCTATCCTACCTTGATCTAACAAACTTTAGTATTGTAGGTTGGGTCCACAAATATAATAGATATAGCAAATTTAAATATTTTGTTCTAACAGAATCTAATCTACAAAACCTAGATTACAAGCATGATTCATGCCCAAAAAATAAATCACAAGCATTTCTTCATTACATGGGTTTGTTACAAAATGTTATACATTAACAAATACAACTATTGTAAACAATTGTACTTGAATTCACAACAACGGCAATATAAATTTTGCATAATCGGAACTCTTATAATAATGGGCATAGATTCCTTACACTACACTGGTACAATAGCAATAGCAAGCCAAAAATGCAACTTACACCCATGACTTTGCAAATTGAATAGGCTTGTTATAGCTAAAGACTTGCCACCATGAAAGCTCAACATGAAGTTTAGATGAGATTCATCATTCTAGGTCAAAGGGATTCGTCCTCTAACTTGTGGGATAAAAGGGGTTACATCTTTTTATCTCAAGGAAACTCAAGGGTTTTCATGCTCAAATCTAGCCGTCGTATAGTTCTCAAAATAGGGTTTTGTTTAGGGTCACAACAATAACATTATAAATTTTGTGCAATTGGAGTTCTTATAATAATGGGCCTAAGATTCCTTACACTACATTGCTACAGTAGCAGTAACAAGCCAAAAATGCAACTCTTACACCCACGACTTTGCAAATTGAATAGGCTTGGTATAGCTATAGATTCGCTACCTTGAAATCTTTGCCCTAATCCATGGATGTGAGCGCAGTACCCTGAAGTCGAAGAATGCACAAGTATGATTCTGAAAGTAGCTCACATAAATGCGGAAATGACCAGGCGCTGCTAACAGCATTTATCCCTTGATTATAAAACCTTTATCTGGCAACTCTAGTCTTCAATGCATCTCAGTATATTAGATTTCTATTCCTCTGGTTTTCAACAACTGTTTAGAATCGATCCATAAGATTAGACGCAACATTTATAGCTCTGAGATCAAATATCTGTATCCACCGCCATGAAACCCTCTGAGAATAGATTCAAATATTTAAATTACAGTTATAACGGTCACAGGTGGCACGAACAACAATTTGGACAGTCAAGATCAAGCCGTATCACAAGTTTAAAACATATCCATTGATTCCTTTATGTTACCCCGGCTTTCCAACGACCTCCTTGGACAGGTGGCAGCTTGGCGCAATGCCTTGATCATTAGATATCAAGCACTTTTCTTTTAAGGCTTCACGCCAACCACAGGATCCTTTTGAACTTGCCTGAACTTTACTTTATCTTTGACTTTAGCCTTTAACCTGCCTTGAACTAGCCTTGAACTCTGGTCAGCCGATTTCTTCTTATCTCCAAGTCGCTGAATCCATCGGCTAACTCTAGTCACATTGTGAGATTACACGCACACCACATGATCTCGCCTTGAATCAATTGTTCGCACTTGATCACTGAATCATTCTGTACTTGTTCAAATCATCTGGAGATTTCACGCAGGCGCTTAATCTTTAACATACATCAACGATCAGCGTTGAATCTCTACATGAACTTAGGACGAGAATCATCCTTAGGTCAAAGGGTTTCATCCTCTAACTTGTGGGATAAAGGGGTTTCATCCTTTTATCTCAGGCAAACTCAAGGATTTTCATTCTCGAATCTAGGTGTTCAAATAGAAGTTCTCATAATAGGGTTTCTATTTAGGATTTCTATTGAATAAAGTTGAATGAATTCTCCAAGAATGAGCCTACCTTTTGATATCCTTGAAACCCTTCCAAATCTATGGTTGGTAATGAATTCTACCTCAATGGATTGCTTGGATCTGCATGGATAAAGGGTAATTGTGAATACAACCACTGCATTAATGGCGCTCAAGAGTAAGCAACTGGTTTTGGTGTGCAATCAAATTGACTCTTTTCTTGCTTCCATTTGAAAGGGTTGACTTAATTGGTCTTCACCCATTGCTTGTAGCCACATCTAAACTCAAGCCATTGAGTTGAGTATTGTTTCCAGATGGGAAAATCACCTTCTATAGTAGTTGCAACATCAAACTAGTCATTAATGGCATTCCCAGTCATGCAAGGGTAGATAGGAATGAACAATGCAAAAAGGTGGGAAAGTTCAAGAGTCACGGATATTGCATGACAAATGCCATAGGTTAGGAGTTAGGGAGTTAATGAAAAGCATTCCAATGGGGACGTGTTCAAAACCCTAATAAGAGAAAAGGGAAGAGTGGGAGTCAAACGAAAGGGATGTTGGGAAGAAGTCTACTACAAGAAGAATAAAGGAAAGGTGAAGTTGAGAAAAGAGGCATGCCAAGAAGGGTATCTTTGACACGACTACATCTTGCAAGCCTAAAAGCCTTTGGAACCTTAGCAACTTTTGAACTTTCTAGGCATATGGGAGAAGAGGGTGAAGAACACATAAGCGAAATTGGACCAAGTGGAATGTCAGGAAGAGGATATAGGCCTGGAGTCCACGAACACAAATTAATTGAAAAGGGGACTTTATGATGTATATAAGGAGAATAACAGATATTTTCAACTCTGCTATAGTCATGAAGACTAAGAAAGAAAAATAAGCTTACATGATCAACCATTAAGAAAATAGGTCGCAAGAAAGGATCTTATTTTTTTTCAACCATATATTAATAGAGGATGGAGTAAAATTCAATACCTTCAACTAATTCTATTATCCAAATTGATGCAGGAGCATCTTGGGTCCTTGGTAATCTTGCATCATCCAAAAACATTTGTTTACTGGTGGACCTTTGTTACCAATTTTGTGTTTGTTTTTTGTTCTTGGTCACTGGTTGGGTGATTGATGTCTTGGTGGAGTTCTTTGGATCTTCAGTGATTGTGGTCGTGATATGGGGTTCATGGGGTCATTGGGAAGCGTTTCCTATGATTGTAACACGTTTGGAGTTACCACGCTTGAGTTATGATGGATTTTGTGGCTGGGTTTGAGAAATTTTTTCTTGTTCCAGGCAGTTTTCTGAGATTTTGTGATCAGTCGATCCGTGGAGATGTTTGGCAGCAGTGATGAAAAGGGTTTGTTCATTGTTGTTCGTGGAGTCGAATTCTATGATCGCGCTTCTCAAGGTGTCGTGGTTTGTGAGATCCTGGTTATTCGCTTTCGGTTTGTTGTTGTTCTTCATGACACTGGTTCAGTTGGGTTTACTGGTTGATTGTTGGAGGTTGCGATCGGTGTTTCCGGCCATTGGAGCTGAATGGCGTGATTTTCTAGAAGGATCTGTGTGGCCGACTTGGTTGTTGGATAGGTCCTTGTGAAATAATTAAATGTGGTATTTAATTGTGGATTTAGGCTGACCTAGTCTAATACGTTTGACTCGGGATATGTGATTGTTTGTTAGGCCGCCTTGTTGGTGGCTTTGTATAAATGTAATGTGTTGTAATGTGTAGAGGCACCATCTTAGAAGAGGAGTAGCATCCAGAGGGATGATAGTTCTGAGGTGTAGCATATCAAAGTGTACATCTGCGTTGGGTTTTTCTTGTATGTGGTCGTAACGGGAAGGCCTTATAGCCCAACATGTATGAAGAAATTCTCATGAATAAAGTTGTTGATTGGATACAAATCTTGTTGTCCTTGTCTCTTGTTGTTTTCTGTTGTGTTGATTGTTGCTGCAAGGTTTGGACATCTCCTATGGGGATTCTCCTACCTTGACTGCGTGAGGTGGTATCAGAGTGAAGGTTTGGATCTTACAGTGGCTTCGATCTGAGGTTCTGGACTTGTTGCGTACCTGTGGCGTTGTCGTGAGATGGAAAAGATAGGATTTGACTGGCATCAACGAAGGATTTGCACAAGGTGGCCAGGAAGACAATTTGTGGTTGTTAGTTGGGTTGATCTTGAGGACTAGGGTTTGCAAGGCTAGGGTATCATCTTTTGGTGAATCAGATCGTCGATTGGAGGCAGTTACACCCAAGATCTAGAAGGATGCTGTCGAGAATGAACTCTAGGTTGATGGAGCAGATAAAGGAAGATCTTCAAGCTGAGATTAGGAATGAGATGACCAGTTTTAGGGATGAGGTCATGGAAGGGATCAGGATTGCTATTGTTGGATTGCGCAGGACTCCTGGATCTGATGATGGTTTTGAGGAGGCTGCAGAGGGATTTGGAGCTATAGATGTTGCTATATATATTGGGAGTGATGGATTTGACTGGTTGGCGAGACCTATAGAAAGGCTAGGTGTTGGTTATAGGTTGGAAGTATCTAACTTCTCAGGTACATTGAATCCAGAAGACCTGATTGATTGGATAGGTGAGTTGGAAGATTAATTTGAGTTAGAAGACATCCAAGACCCTTGGAGAGTAAGGTTGGCATAGACAAAGTCGAAAGGACATGCAACTTTGTGGTGGAAAGAATTGTAGAAGGATAGAGAGGAAGAAGGTGAAATGAAGATCACTCGGTGGAGGCTGATGGTTGCAAATTTGAAGGCTAAATTCATACCTAAGGACTATGAATTGGAGTTGTTCAAAAGGTTGCAAAACCTGAAGCAGGAGGATCTAAGTGCGAAAGATTACACTGAAGAATTTTACAAGGTAACCATTAGATCTGGTCACAGCGAGCTTTCCAAGGAGAAGGTGGCTAGGTATGTGAATGGTTTGAGGTTTAATATTCAGGATGAGATGAGTATGCTGAAGATTGGATCTGTTGAGGAGTCTTATCAGTATACTCCGAAGGCAGAAGATAAGTTGAATAGGAAACAATAGAATAAATCTAGAGGTAGGGAGAAGCAAGTTGTTGGTGATAATTGCAAGCAAGTAGCTAAGGTAGAAGCTAAATCGGTTGCACCTAAGGGAGGTAATGGTGGTAAAGAGTTTCAAGGTACTTGCTTTAAGTGTGACTTGAAAGGTCACAGGGCTTTTCAGTGTAAGGAAGACAAGATAGTTGCTTGTGTGAGTGAAGAAGGTGGACCATCTACTGGTGAATTAGAAAATGCTCCTGAAAATGGGGAAGTTCTTATGCTCCGAAGGATGATGGTGAATAAGGAGGCAGAACCTTGTCAATGAAAGATTTTATTCAGGACCAGATGCAAGGTTGGAGGTAAGTGTTGTAAGGTGATAGTGGATAGAGGTAGCACTAACAACTTAGTTTCGGAGGAGATGGTGCAGAAGCTTGGTTTAGAAGACTTAGGCATCCAAGTCCTTATAGGATTGGTTGGTTGCATGGTGATCATGTGGTGGAAGGGAACAATGCATGGTGAATTTTTGCATTGGTTCCTATAAGGATGCACTATTATGTGACATAGTGGTTATGAGTGAATGCCATGTTTTACTTGGTAGACCTTGGCAGTATGACAGAGAGGTTGTTCATGACTGTAGAAAGAATGTAATTACCATTACGAAGGATGGTAAGAGGTGTAGATTGATTCCTTTGATGTATAAGGAGGAGGTGAAGAATAAGTATGGGATTATTGTCCCTTGTTCTTTCAGATTTTCATGAGTTGTTCTCATGGAAAATCTTTTCGTACCCCAGGTGTCTGATGCAAGAGCATCTTAGGTCCCTGGTAATCTTGCATCATCCCAAAACATTTGTTTACTGGTGGACCTTTGTTACCAGTTTTGTGTTTGTTTTCTATTCCTGGTCACCGATTAGGTGATTGATGTCTCAGTGGAGTTCTTTGGATCTTCAGTGGTTGCGGTTGTGATATGGTGTTCATGGGGTCATTGGGAAATGTTTCCTATGATCACAACTCGTTTGGAGTTATGATGGATTCTGTGACTGGGTTTGAGTAGTTTCTAGTTCTAGGCAGTTTTATGAGATTTTGTGATTGGTCGATCCATGGAGATGTTTGGCAAGAGCAATGAAAAGCGTTTGTTCATTGTTGTTCGTGGAGTTGAATTCTATGATCACGCTTCTCGAGGTGCTGTGGTTTGTGAGATCCTATTGATTCTCTTTTGGTTTGTTGTTCTTCATGACACTGGTTCAGTTGGGTTTACTGGTTGATTGTTGGAGGTTGCAATCGGTGTTTCCGGCTATTGGAGCTAAATGGCGTGATTTTCTAGAAGGATCTATGTGTGGTCGACTTGGTTGTTGGATAGATCCTTGTGAAATAATTAAATGTGATATTTAATTGGGGATTTAGGCTGACCTGGTCCAATACGTTTGACTCGGGATATGTGATTGTTTGTTAGGTCGACCTGTTGGTGGCTTTCTATAAATGTAATCAGTAGAGGCATCATCTTAGAAGAGGAGTAGCATTCAAAGGGATGATAGTTCTGAGGTGTAGCAGATCAGAGTGTACATCTGCGTTGGGTTTTTCTTGTATGTGGCCGTAATCGGGAAGGCCTTATAGCTCGACATGTATGAAGAAATTATGATGAATAAAGTTGTTGATTGGATACAAATCTTGTTGTCCTTGTTGTCTCTTGTTGTTTCCCGTTGTGTAGATTGTTGCTGCAAGGTTTGGACATCTCGTATGGGGATTCTCCTACCTTGACTCCGTCACAAATCATAGTAGCAAGAATCAAATTGGGACATTTCCAAAATTTTCATTGTCAAAGTCATAAGATTTTCATAAAATCTAGTGAACTGAGTTTTTGGCACTATCTTTATGATAAAGTCCAAACTTTACCTAATTTAACTGAGAAAATTGCATATTCCCAATTTTTAGCAATAAATCTCCATAAGAAGTGAAAACACTAGTTTTCATCTATTGCATGAATTTTTTTCTCGAAATCCTAACCCTACCGTAATTCTATTTTTCTTGAAAACCTAATTTTATCCTGATTAAATCGCTTTTTTTTTTTAAAATCTTTTAGTCTGGCAAACTATTTGCAAGAACTTCTTTTCTGCTATGGTCTAAATGGATGAGTTGGAATTCAAGTACGTAAAGTAACATATGACTAAGTGGAAAGATGGTTGTTACACAATCAAGGTGACTGAGCGGGAATTCAATTCATCAAGTATCACATTTTAAATCAACAAAAGACAAAAATCCCTTGTTGGGCTGAACCAACATATGCAATAAGACTTAATTTAATTGCAATGGGTAAATGTAAAGAGCCTGCTTGGCTCTAACCCTCAATTTGACAGCAAGAAATTCTAAAATTCTGGAATTTGATTTATTTTTAATTTTTCCAGCAATACATATATAGTTTTTTGGTATTCTTTTTCCACAACATAATTGCATTGCAAGAAACAATTAAATTTGAAATTACTTTTGCAAATCATAGATCACACTAAGTAAACTAGAATGCAACATACTCAAATCGTGTCAAGCAAATTACAATGATAAAAACCTTGTATTTATTTTCCCACGCTGAAAAGACTGGCCGCAGCTGATGGAAGCCAAAGTGACAGTTTCCAGCTTGTCCCAAATGCATACAAATCTGGCTGCAGCTCCTAGATGATGTTTTTTCCTTTTCACAATAAAAAGAACGCCAACTGCATTGAATTTCTTCTCTCCTTCAATGACGTCTGATGAACATAATTCGAAACCACACAATTCGCTGGCATAAGAATCCAACTCAAAGTGTTGAATCAAACAAAGAATTTACAATTCTTTGCAAGTAAACTCCAAACCCTTGTCTCCACAATTCGAACCAAAACATCAAATGAATAATTCAGCATCATGAATTCGATTCCATCCAAGAAGCCTTTATAATGTCTTCATAACAAATTGAACCCTATCTTCTCCAAGACACTTTTCACTTACATAAAGACTATGCTTTATGTGCACTCTTGAAATATAATAAACTATTATATTTCTTTCCACTTTAATGATGAAAAACAACCCTTTCATTAAAATAACAATATTCTTACACATAGGGTCCCTGTTTTATGAGCTCAGGATTTTAAACTTCTCAACCCGGTTCCAATGAGCTATAACACTAAGATGCCCAAAATACAATCCCAATAAAAATAGCAACCTTAGCCGATTTAATTAAATAATAATCACAATTCACCCGTCTTGCGAAAACGACTGAGGAAGCATCAGAATCAAAATCCGACAGCACAGGAGTGATCCTGGTGATGAAAGATGATGATTGAACCTGACAGGTTGACTTACTAAAAATAGACGCTCCCTCCAAGAATCTTGGAGTACAAACCAGAAGTCGGAAATAAAATTTGAGAGCATCATATAACTCCTCTAAATCATCTGAGCTCCGTGGAACCAACTGTTGACTTACTATAAATAGTAAGTCCCTCAAAATGGGGCCACGACCCACAACAGGGTCCTCTAATCACCAGTATTAGTCTACAAGGACCCAATGATAGGCTGAATCCACTAACTCCAATGCTTGCTCAAAATGGGGACATTACAGTCCTCCCTTCCTGGAATTGCTTGTCCCCAAGCAATCTCAGAAAACAAAACACAGAAGTCCACCCGCATCCCAATGATAGAATGGTGTAATGTCCCTACGATCACCTGCAAACTCCTGTGATGAAATCACCATCCACTGAGCCAACCGAAACACACTGTCACCATGCCAACCTTAGTGACCCACACAATCTGCAGTGCCAAGCCGGTCACTACCTGGATCCCAGTAGAGATGAAACTCAACCATCCATAACAAAGGAAAATGGACATCCAAAACCATCTAACAAACTAGAGCTCCCTTCACACCCTGCCAATCTTCCCTGTGCACTCCCGCAATCCAGATATCCATCCACTGTAAAACCATCTAGGATGTACTGACCCTACAAGTCACCTCCTGCTAACTTGCAGTAACCAACCCCATCAACTGCAGATGGAGAAAACCCATCCCAAAAAGTATGGTATAAACCTGAAGCCAACCCACACCGACGCGCAAACAAGTCCTCAACCGGTGGGTCAAAAGAGAAATGATGAGCACTCCTCACTATGTAATCATGGTGAAAAGCTCCAATCCCTGTTAGAGGCTCATCAAAATTGAACCGCGCATCAAGAGATGGCTCCAATCTCTGACTCTGAAAAACTGGTCAGGAAGGATCCTGGATAACTCTCTTAGCAAACCCAACCACAAAATCCTTGTGAGGAAGCATTGTAGTCAAAGTATCTACAATTCTCCCCACTAAAAGCCGAATATCGCGAGAACCCCGAATGAGTGTACCCTCAGAAGCTCTGGAAGGCCCCTCCTGTAAAACCGAACTCTCAAGCAAGTACTCCATGAACGACTCTGTGCAGTAGAAATTATAAGAAGCAGCATCAACCTGCTCCCTTGCAATCCACAACTGATCCCTCTGGGGCACTACCAACTGCCTAACGCTATCATCTGTATGATGTTTGCCTCTTAGGGTGAACTTAGTTAATTACAAAAGTGAATGCATAGAACATGATAGAGATAAAGCAAAGAACAATTCTTCTATTCATTCATCCGCAATGGTTTTAATATTATAGCTTTTGTTCATAACATGATAGCTTACCCGAAGGTAGTAGAAGAATATAAAGGACCGAAGGAACGCGACAGTTGGAAACCGTGCTCCAACTACCTAGCCTCCAATCACTAACTAATTCCCAACGACAACATTATATTATTCCCGACAACATCATCCCCCCCAAAAGACCGTCGGCTCCGATGACTTAACAACAAAATGGAGATAATGCCGATTACAAAACATAAAAGAAATCAGCTAAGAGGAAGTAGAAGGGGGCATCCCTCGAACTGACGGCTGGGACGCAGAAGGGTTCAATTTCCTTTGCAAATGGTACACCTGTTGAGTACGAATATCCAAATCCGCCTGTATCTGGGAGTTGGTCTTGACTGCTTCCTTGAGCATCAGGGTAACCTCCTGCAGTTCAGCCTCCTTGTGACTGCATACCTCCTGAGCCTCGGTTAATTGAGCCTCAACTATACCCTTACCAGCTATGGCGGCTTCTATCTGTGCCAAAAGGGTTTCCCGCTCTGTTTGCCAAGCGGTCTGCTAAGTGGCCATCTTCTCCCGAGATGTCTCTGCGGCCACCCTAGCCTCCTCCGCATGCTGTGTCTCTAACACCAGCCGCATGCCCCTATCCACCACAGTTGTAAGAGAGTCCATGTAGGCCTCCAAATCCTCACCCAACAGATCCTCGACCGACTCTCCCTCTTCTGTCTGAACCGTGGCCTCAACCTGAGAGCCTCTGCCCTCCTCGGCCACGTGTACTTTGTGCACCTCTAGCGCAATCTAACTCCCCTCTGTCAACATGTATGTTCTCTCTCAAGGGGGACTGAATGGAAGGTCCCCGTGTCACCGGTGCAAGGAACCGTTGTGCTAGGTAAGCGCTTGCGCGACCCATCACTGGTGGTCCAGGACTCAAAGGTGTGGAAGACGCCCCTGCCTGCATACCCCTTCCCATACTGTTACCTCCGGAGGCCACCAAAAGGGAGGCATCAAAGGTAACCACTACCTTCGACCCAATCAACTCCAGCCCGAACCTTCTCTGACTCCGCTCTACCCTACTCCAGGGTCTCTACGTCCTCTGCCACGTCTCCTCCTGCTAAGGCTGCGACTGTCGGAGGGGTGTCAAGTCTCTCGGGAATGCTCGCTCTGTCGACTGCCGCTGTCTCAGTCGGCTCCATCTCCATAGGAACCCTCTTTGTCGTGACAACTGGCGGAGTCAACGCAACGACTGTCCGAAATTGGCCGAATGTCAGGATGGATGTCGTGCTGGTGACAGAGGCAAAGTGCGCTACACTAGATAGCACAGGGCATGGGAATATTAATGGAGTAGCTGAAATCACCTCCACCTCGTCATCATCCCCCTCCAAAGCACTATCCTCTGCGGATGTCTCCTGACGGCCGCTATCTGTGTCCCCATGCTCCCCACTGACATCCAACTCATGTCTGGCTCATTTCACGCCGGCTACTACCTTCTGGTTGCTAGGTGTGTCTAAGTGGCGCCATCTCATGATGGGAGGCTCGCCTGAAGCCAAAGGGCCCACCTTCACCTCCTGCGCTAGGATGTCGAATGGAATCTGTCTGACGACTGCATCCAACAATAGCCCGATCGCATATTGCGACATGTAGAAAGTCTGGTGTTGGAGCGTCATAAATGCATACATCCGCTCGGCTAGTACTGCACCCCAATCATGCATCCGGTCACCAAGTAAGTGGTTCATGAGAGTGACCTGCTGAAAGGATATATCGGATGCACGGTTCGACCCTGTAAGGCGACTCTTCACCACGTCCATGAGACATCTCTAGTGTCCCTCTCTAATGAAGGTCTTCTATATTCCTCTGTTGTGCGAGGACTGCCGAAGGGAGTCCTTTTCCACAGCTGTGAGGTCGTCTCTGTAAACCAACCTTCTATAAAAATCCTTATTTTCCAAGGCCATTTTCTGTGGCTTCAACTCAACCCTAACCCCTTTGGCTGGCAGCCCGAACACTCTCCGAAAATTCTGCTGCTGTGAATGACACCATCACCAAATGGTTCAGGTAGGAGAGAGCGCTCTGCTTCGAAAAGCTGCCAAAAGACTCAATCATTGCAAGCAACGGACCTTCGAAATCTTTAATGCAAAATATGGTCATTTGAATAACCCATTGTACCTGAGCCTTCGTTAGGTTATCCTTGACCAGTAGGTTGTCCGGAGTATCTGCGTTTTCACACGATCTTCGGCATTCCAAGTCGTTCAATCCTTCGAAGGCAATTGTTTGCGCTGTGATGGAGTCCTTCTGAGATCCCGCATCCACCATCGGTTGCCTTTGTACTTTTGATTTTAATTTCTTTCCTGCACTCATGCCACCTGCGATCCGCACCACGGAAGGTAATGTCTGCACATTTCTATCCATGCTCGGATTGCTGCTACCTGAGTCCACTTCTAACCTTTTCCTCCATGTTCTTTTGCTTGCTAAGTCCATAACAGTTCTTTGTTGTCGTTATGCAAAATAAATAACTAACTTTGAATCCCTAACTGTCTGGAGGTTGTGTACGACACTTCCTTTAGTAGTCGTATGGTCGTGACCTTCAGCCTTGTGCGTTCCTTTGTCACGGATTCTGTTATCTCCTTTCTCGTGGCTTCACTTATTTGCCTTCACTACTGGTCGTACGGTGTACGAGTTGCTTTCTTTCCTCACAACGACACGATTCTTTGCCGTACGTTGCGCTAACGCTGTGGGGTTTTTGATTTTAATGATGGCCCGTCCGACACCTTATAAAGTGTCCTTGGTTCAGCTGTACGGACGGGCAAATACCTCCCCCTCTATTCCGTGCGGTGGCAAGCGTCCTTCTGTTCGCTACTTTGTGCGCTCAAGTCCGTACGGGCTCGCACGAAAATGTCTGGCTATGTGTCGCGGGCCGTACGACACTTAGTGTGTGGGGCTATTTTATAACACTGTCGTACGATCGTACGACCATCTTGAATACTGCCTTGCATTTTTTTTACTTGACCATCCCGCCCGTACGGTTCGTACGACATCAGGTCGTACGGTGTCGTATGATACCGTACGAACACTTTGCTTTACTTTTTTTGAAATTTTATTAATTTTTAATTTTCTTCACCTTTTTTTCTCGTCCGTACGGACGTACGGATCCGTACGACATCAAGTCGTACGGTACCGTACGGACACTTTTTTTTTTGATAAATATTAAAATGACTTACTGACTGGCTGGGCCTGCCGGTGGGTCATCGCTTCGTCGCCGCTCGTGATATGGCTTCAATTTGGACCCATTTATTGTGTCTGGGACTTCCTTGCCATCGAGCGTCCATAATTTAATTGCCCTGTTGTCACCAACTTGTCTGACTCGGTACAGCCCCAGCCACTTAACCTTAAACTTGTTGGACTTAATCTCATTCTTACCATTATATTTTAATACCAGTTGTCCCGGTGTGAGCTGAATGCATTTGAGGTGTTTGTCATGCCAAGCCTTCCGTCGTAGTTGCACCACCTCCATCGCCCACTGTGCCATCATGTGACGCTCATCTAGCTTGTTGAGGTTGTATAACCTTTCTCTGAAGCTTTTCATATCCCCAAGCCTATTCTCCACGGCTATCCTTAAGCTGGGTACCATGAACTCGACTGGTACAACTGCCTCCTGCCCATACATCAACTGGAAGGGCGTTTGTCCTGTGGTGACCTTATATGTTATTCGATATGCCCATAGCACTGAGGGTAGCTTTTCTTCCCAGTCCTCCTGCTCCACTCCACATGACTTATAAATCACCGAGACTAGTATCTTGTTGGTGGCCTTGGCCTGTCCGTTGGCCCGAGGGTAATACGAACTAGACAGGGAGTGAAAATTTTTGAATTCTGTTGTCAACAACCAAATGACACGATTGACGAAGTGACCTCCTCTGTCACTAGTTAATTGAACGGGGATTCCGTACCGTGTTATGATTTTCTCATAAATGAACTTGATCGTACTCAAGGCCGAGTTGTCCGGTAAGGCTCGTGCTTCCGCCCACTTGGTCATGTATTCTATGGCTACCACGATATATCGGCATCTCCTAGCCTTACTCACCTTCAGGGGTCCGATGAAATCCAAACCCCATCATTCAAAGAGCTCCTGTGCCTAGGAGGGTTGCAAGGGCATGAAGTCCCGTTTTAACGGCTTCTCGGCCCTTTAACAGGTGTCACATCCCACCACCCACTCTTGGCATCATTGTGAGCGTGGGCCACCACAACCCTGCCAACAACACCTTTCGTGCTATTGTGTCGGGTCCCATGTGCCCGCCTGCTGGGCCTTTGTGTGCCTCCCGTAGCAGGCTTTGAATCTCTTCCTCCAGGACACACCTTCAGAGTACTTGCTCGGGTCCATTTTATACAGCAGTCCATTTATTAGTTGAAATGTTCTACTTCTTAACACCAATTTCCTTCGTTCCTCTTGTGGCATCTCACTCGGGAACTGTGATGTCGAGAGGTACTCGCCAATGCTCGTATACCATGCTGGCAGGATGGCAATGCGGAATAGAGGTGCAATGCCTATAGTAGCCGATGTGTCCTAAAAAGGACTGTACTCCTGTTACATCCGTAGGGGCCTCCAACTCCACTATTACTCGGACTTTGTCGGGATCAGTCTTTAACCCCGTCTTACAAACAATATGGCCCAAGAGCTTTCCTTGTGGGACCATGAATCGACACTTTTTCGGGTTGAGTGCCAACCTTGCTCGGCGACACCTTTCCATGCATTCTCGTAGGGCTACAAGGTGTGTCTTCGCCACTAAAGATAGACCAGCCATCTAGGAAAGCTCGAAAGTTCCCCACAGACATTTTGTCAAAGATGTGGAAGATGATTCTTTGAAACGTCGGTGCGTTGCACAGGCTGAGGGCATTCGGTTATATGCGTACACTCCGTCCTCCACCACGAACGTCATTTTTAGTTTATCTTCTTCGGCGATGGAGATTTGGTTATACCTAGAAAATCCATCCATGAATGAGTACATCTCATGCCCCGCCACCTCTTCGAGGATTGTGTCTGTGAATGGGATGGGGAAGGGGTCCTTTATGGTGACAGCATTGAGGCATCAAAAGTCGACGCAGATCCTGATTTGGGTGGTAGCCTTCTTTAGCGATATCACTATCGGGGATACCCACTCACTTGTCTGCACTCTGAAGATGATACCTGCCTCAAGCATCTTTTGAATTTCCTCATCAACCCTCACTGCATAATTTTTGTTCATCCTGTATGGTCTCTTCCGTACGGGTACGGCTCCTGGTACCAAGGGAATACGGTGTACACATAACTCTGGTGAGACCCCCTTGAGGTCCTTGTAGGTCCAGGCGAATACGTCATTGTATTCCATGAAGATTTTGAGTGTTGTGGTCTTTAGCACTGGATCCTAGTCATCCCCTACTAGTATATTATGTGGGTTCTCTTCATCCCCGAGGTTGGTGGTCTGTAGGGATGGTTCTTCATATTTCATGGGTTTCTCTGAGTCAAATTGGTGGGCTAGGCTATCGTTGACGTGGGCTTCTCCTTCCTTGTATTCCCCATATTCTAGTGGGAACACTTCTTTCTCTTCCTCCACCCCTAGCATGTATGTATGAAAGAACTCGTAGTCTTCCATTTTCCAATGGAAGAGTCCGTTCATCGAGCTTGTCTCGTCGTCAGAGCATTCTCCCAGCCCTAGGACGCCCTAGTCGTTCGGCTCCATTCCACCCTCGTCCCGTCGGTCATGTTCCCCGTCGGATTCTGATTCCGAAGAGGATGCAATCTCCTCGCTCACCATTTGGGTACGGAGGTCACTGACAAATTTCTGCCTGCCGCTTTCCATGGAGAGAGTGTTCCTCTTCCAGGTATGGTTGACCTTCGCCGTGACTAACCATCCCCTTCCTAAGATGGCATCATACCCTCTTTTCTTCAGTGGGATAACCACAAAGTCCAACACGAACGATTGCGTTCCTATTGTTACTTGTTGGGCCATTAGTGTCCCCAGAGGTTTCATCTTGTGCTGGTCCATACCCAATAGATTGAAGGTAGGGGGCCATAGGGTAGGCTTTCTGAGTTTCTTCATGTCTCCTCCGGGAGGACATTACTCCGGACCCGCCATCCACGATGATGTCTGTCAGGATCGCTCCAAGGACACCCATTTCTATGTCCGCAGGATGTCATCCATTATTTACCGCCAATAACATAGGATCCGTTGTTGACCCTCTAGGAACATTTGGGTGTACAGTGTCTACTTGCGCGGTGGTGTCAGGTTGTAAGGAGAAAGTATTCAATACGGCTGCCCTCAACTGAGCTAGGGTCTGAAGGAGGTCTTGGAGTTTGATTGGTACCTCCATTTGCACCATCTGCCCAAGTATATTATTTTCTGCTTATGTCCGTCCGGAGGTGCTAGCCTATTCATGTGCGTCCTTCATCGCTTTTCCAATCTCTTCATGAGTCGCTCGTACTCGTTTCTCCGTACAAGGATTAGGGTACCGGGTCTCTTTGGTTTGGCTCCGAGTGATAGCCATGACCCGTTCTTCCTCAATGTTCAGGTAGTTTACGCCAGGCTTCGGACAGTTAGCATCTTCATGATCACTGTGGCCACACCATTTGTACAATTTCTGGGGTGTGTCGCTTTTTTTGCAATCACGAGCAAAATGACCCCACTGGCTGCATGCCTGACACTGGATCATCGACCTTCCCTTCGGATCATATTGTATCCAGCTCCTATTGCTATTGTCATTGTTTCCTCTCCCTCTGCGTTGGTTGTTCCGGTAGCCGTCGGATGATGCATTATTATTTGTTTGTTGTGTTGCGTTCGCTACCCCAGAGGTAGAAGGTTGTTCCTGTGTAAAAGTACTTGTAGGCCCCTCGTCTTCATGTTGTATTGGCATTCTTTGATAGAATGGCCCATGACTTGGCAAATATCGTAGAAGGATTTTCTAGGGCACGAGCCCTTGGTTTGCCCATTCTCCTTACACTCCATACACCACAGTTCACCTTCATCACTTCGTCCTGCATTCCCCTTCATTGATTTGAACTCCATCATTCGCTCCATATCTTTTTGTAGAGCCTGAACTTTCTTATTGGATTCGTCCCCGCTGTTGCTTTCTCCAGATTCGTCACTTTCCGATGAGGACTTGCTCCTCTTTTTCTTTGAAGTTTTGTCCTCACTCTCGAGGTTCATGGCCCGGTCGTAGGCGTCAGCGTACAATGTGGGTGGTACTATTTTCATCTTTTTTTTAGGGCACTCTTCAACCCCTCCACGAACCATCTCTTTTTCAGTTCATCGGCTGGCTGAGCCTCCATCTTTCCGAGCAGCTCTTTAAGCCTCTGATTGTACGCTCGTACGGTTTCCTTCTTGCCTTGTTTGGCACTATAGATTTCAGCAACTATCTCGTTGTCATCCCGGAGCAACCAGAACTCCGCGTGAAATTCCTTCCTGAGGGTGTCCGACGTGTTTATTGTTGCTTTATCCATGTCGGAGTACCAATCAATGGCAACTCCTCTTAGGGTCACTAGAAACTGTTGGACCCATTCATCTTTATCATTGACTCCGTTCGCCGCCCAAATGGTTTCGCAGGTGCAACAGTGTCGTACGGGATCTTCCTTCTCGTCGTCGTTAAACTTCGGCAGTTTTTGTTTCTGAGACAACATTGTTGGTCTCTTTGCCACTGGTACTTGTTGTTGTCGTACTCCAAGTAGGTTAGAGCCTAGAGAATGTACTTGAGCACCGTGCCCCTGTGTCCCTCTGATACTCACGGCAGCCCCGATGTCTTCTTCCTCCTTAACTTCTACCTCACTCTGTTGTGTCGTCCTAGTCTCCATACGTGGTGTAAGAGACAAATTTCTCAACCGATGTCGGGTCTCCTCGAGTAAGTCTATCCGTTGTCGTGCTTCCTCGATCAGATCTTCGCTACTCCTTCCCGTACGGTCCGTAAGGTGTTCGTCACCCCCCGTACGGTGTCTGTCACCCTCTGTTTGGTTGCCTTGCCCTTCATCCAGTCGGTCCTCCGCCAACCGCCTCAGCCTCCGTCTCCTTTCGGCTTGTTGTTCTAGGATCAAGGCTCGTTGGGCGACTTCACAGTCCTCTACGTATTCTTTTTTATTCTTATCTTTGTTTAAAAGATTGGGCATCAATTTGAGCAATGAACCATCATATATTAAAATGAAACACTTTGTATTAATTCATACTTCGTATACAAAAGATGTCAGTCATCTGACATTATTACAAAAGTGTCTTCTTTATTCTTTATTCTTTATTTCAGGGTTCAGTGATTGCTTCCCCTTCGTTGGGTCCCATTACGTTCCTCCTCTTCACGACGATTATCCTCTTCATAACGACGGAGAATTTGTTGTCGTTGTTGCTCCCTCTCAATTTCTTCCCCACAGTTCCTCTGTGCCAAAGATGTTTGAGCCAGTAACTGAGGAAGGTGCTCTAGCAACCGATTGACCGCCCGACTCACTTCTAATGCGCCGCACACGGCACCCTCAGAAACTTCTACCTCCGCAGCCTCTCTCCTTACATACGTCTCAATGACCGCCCGTAACAGGATCACGAAATCTGAGGTCAAAGTGTTTTCGCCCTCATACAGTTCACGCGGTCCATCCTCATTCGTGCTGGTGCCAACGTTGAGGGGTTGACCCATTCTCACGCCATTAGTCACTCCCTAGATTCGACTAGCAACGACGCCAAATGTTTGCCTTCTAGGGTAAACTTGGCTAATTACAGAAGTGAATGCACAGAACATGATAGAGATAAAGCAAAGAACAATTCTTCTATTCTTTCATCTACAACGATTACAATATTATAGCTTCTGTTCATAACATGATATCTTACCCGAAGGTAGTACAAGAATATAAAGGACCGAAGGGACATGACGGTTGGCAACTGTGCTCCAACTACCTAGCCTTCGGTCACTAACTAATTCCCAACGACAACATTACATTATTCCCAACAACATACGAGACGAAAGAATAGATTTGCTTCCAGTGGAACGAAACAAATCATCATGAGAGCTCGCCTCCAAACCAGATGATACCATGTCCAAGTCCTGTGAATCAAAGGGAGTAGTGTTAGAAATTGGCACACAACTCTCCAACGAATCCAATCCTACTACCTCAGGACTCTCGACAACCTGATCTGTATCATCTACCATCATGCTAACAACTCGAGAACCTGATACCACAAAATTCTCTATGCTGTCCTCCACTGATGCACTCACCTTCTCTACATCTACTACATCTGCCTCAAGGATGGTTGTAATTGTATCCCCAACACATCCATCACTACCAACTGTGGAAGTTGGCTCACTACCAACCACTACTATATGCAACTCAACTGGTTCTACGGCTGACAAAGACTAAATCCGCTCCAACTCCACAATCACCTCAGCTAAACATCCTTGCCACTCCTAGAGAGCCAACTGAGTGCCCTCTAAAGCCTCAGAAGTCGTTGTGAGCTCCTGAGTAAGCCCACTCACCTCCTCCTCTTTGTCCAACAGTGCCTCATATGTCATACTCCCCCACTCAACTAGGTGATCTCGGTCAGCTACCAACTGTAAATAATCCTGTCTCAAAATTATGACAGCCTCCCATAAGGAATGAATCTCTGTCAAGGAAAGGTAACCACCATCGTGCTCATTTGCCATAGGAGCACCCCAACCATAAACAAGCAACAGCTGACTAACGGCATCGAAATGCTCGAGAGTCGAAGTAATGTCTCTCTCATCGACTCTCAACTGGCTAGTCACATGATGACTCTGCACAACGGGTCTCCTAGGTACAATCTCAACTGCACTGTCCACACTATGGAAGAAAGTTGTATCTAGCAAACCCCCCTCAAGATCATCGAATCTCTGTGTACTGTCATCTGAGCACACATCTACAAGCTGATTACTGACATCAGACTCATCCTCATCTACCGTCGACGAAGCTGCTGCTGAATCTGACTCATCACAATCCTCAGCTACCTCGTCCTCTGTAACCACATAACAATCCAGATCCTGGGTCCCATCCTCACTAACAACTTAGAGTCCTCCCCCAGGGTCTAATAAACCAAGTACGACTCGCTGCAGGTAGAGTCATCCTCACGAGTCACCAAACAAGTAACCTCATAATCACTCCCCTCATGTGCACTATCAAACTCTCACATGTCCACCAACGAGGTATCACTACTGGGTACCTCTGCAAACACCTCAACTGCAAAAGTGGAAGCCCTGACTGAAACAAACTCCTGCCACTCATATTCTTCCCAAATCTCATCCGTGAGTCCCTGTAGAAAAGGATCCTGGAACTCACCACTATCGGATGACAATGCTAAGTCCACACCCAATGTCTGATATAAAAAACCAGACACACTGCAACACCCATCGTCCTCACTCAACATTTGAGGTATCCACAATGCTAGTATCAACATCGTCTATCTGAGACCGCTCTGCTATCCCTGGCTACAAACATGACTCCATGTCATCACGTGAATCATCTACACTGTGGCATGAACCTATGTCACCTGACTCATCTGTAACACTCCAATCCTAAGTGTCATCGCTGGGTAGCTCCATGCTCACATCCTCAGTACAGGAAAAGACTGCAGTCTCCTGTACTGACTCTACATTGCGACAACTGTCATAAACATTAGAGTTGTCAGAGCTCAAATACTCCTCACAGTCCTCAAAAATAACACCATCATCCAAGGTGTCATAATCCATAGTGATATCTACAACATCCTCTACTCTCCCACTATCCACGACATCAGTGACAGGCTCAGTTAAAGAACTGTTGTCTGGAAACTCAGATCCTGTATTGCTAGTACTACTACCAACTGATGTAAAACACTCATCAATGGCAGTGGACATGTCACCAGCCTGATCCGTGTCACTAACTCTGGTAGGCTCAAGATGTTGAAACTCAATACCACTATCTGCCAACAAGACAGGCGCATCCACATGTCTATAAGAACCCTTCACAGGCTCTAACTGCTGAATTGTTTTTCCTTTGAATGTTTAATGATTTTTTTTGTGTTTTTTGCAAGGGTTTTGAATGAAAAAGCAAATAGATACAAATCTGAAATAAAATACTAAATAGATAATTTAGTTACTGTTGCGAATTTATTATTCTTCAATATGCAACGCCAAGTACAAGAAATTGTTCTGGAATATAAACATAAACAACAATGAGTTTTACAAGCATAAAAACCTAGATATTTTTCCAGAAGAAATCGCACTAAACCAGCCAGTGCGTTTTTAGCACGAATGGCATTTTTTCTGTATTCCCAGCCACGTCTGCAAGTCTCTGCAATGATGTAACTAACCAGCACTTGTATTCTGATTCCGATGTAGCTTATGAGCTTGTGTTGCAGCTGCTGAAACCCTATGCCGAAGCGCAAATAGAATCTCTGAATAAGACTCCCTCTGTTTATCAAATTCACCAGATATTTCACTGGCTCAAATGACGAACACACAGAAGAAACTACATTCTCCAATGGTTGAAACTATCAAACCCTTCTCAGAGCTCAAGAGGAAACAAATTTTAATTCTTCAAAATGAAAATGGATTCCTTCTCAACTCACACCAAGACCTTTTATTTCCTCCAAGTCCAAAATCTCACCAGAAAAGCAAGCTTGCGATTTTCTCCATATAATTCACTTTTAATGTAATAAACATAATAAGTGACATAAAATTAATTGATTTGGACTTAGGAAACACGCCCATAAATTAATAAATAATCTTGGCCCCCTTTTATGAAGCCTAAACCCATCACTTAAGTAATCTAATATAAAGTTATATTATAACTTATTATTAAATCGTTATTCCTTCATTAAACACTTAGCCACTGAAAATGTAATAACTCCCTTGATATTGTGAATCTGGCTAAACCGTCTGAAACTGGAGTTGGTGAAATAATTCTCCATGTGACCAAAATGCATTTCCAAAAATAGTCAGGGTCCATCTCTATGGCTCAAAAATAAACCCAAATATAGAAACCTTTGCTAAAAATAGCAAAATCCATATAACTGAGCCAAAAACAATCTCTTAAGCCAACTGAAAACACTGAGCTCTGCCAATACTGAACCATCAGAAAGCCATACCTTCACTGTTCCTGAAAAGACCCCCTATCCATGCCTACTAGCCTACGAGGGTCCACTGATAGGCTAATCACTGACTAGCATGATGTCGCTACCTAGAAGGATACATCATCCCTGCAAAAAGCCTCCACCCTCAGGTGTGCAAATAGGACTAGTGGCTGATCCACTAAGCACAGGAACATCTCCACCATAATCCGTGGCTGCTGAAAACTCAACATGGAGTGTAATGTTCCCAACCACAACGCAACTGGAAACAAGCCCCCTAGTGTTTGTTTGCTATCTCTGATATGAATCTTACGGTGGGCAGGCCGCACGCTGAATTGAAAGGCCATACAGTGGACAGGTTGTACGTTGAGCAAGAAGGTCGTACGTTGAACAGGAAGTTGTATGTGAGTAGGCAGGTCGTACGTTAGCAAGAAGGTCGTATGGAGATAGGTCGTACGTGAGTAGGCAGGTCGTATTTCAGCAGGAAGGCCGTACGGAGACAGGTCGTACGTAGACAGGCCGTACGTCAGCAAGAAGGTCGTACGGAGACAGGTCGTATGGTGTCTGGGCAATACAATGTGAGGTCGTGTGATTGAACGATGTCCTCCTGGCGCAGTTTATAGTAAATTGCTAAATGAAAGACATGTGATAAAGAATATGCCAGATACAACTGAGAATATTTGCAAGGAAAACTTTATTGATATTTCTGTAGTATTTTCAGATTTGCCAGACTCAATACAGCAGAAGAAGAATAGGCAGAGTAGGGTGAGGGTTAAATCCCACCAAAACTGCAAATACCAAATAGGGAGGGTCTTTCACCTTCGAAATGGCAGACAGCGGAATCCCAACAGAAATTCGCAATTACAAATAAAATATCAAAACTTCAACATGAGAAATACATCCTACACGTTGGTCATAAATACCTTTCGGACAAACTCCTGAGGTGTACAAATAAAGCCGACAGGGCAACACTAACACCTACGCTAAAATAAAAGATGGGCCCGAGATAAGCTAAATCAATCAGGCCCAAATACAATTAATATTCATTTAATGACGGGGATATTATAGTTCTCCCCTCCCAAATATTGCTTGTCCTCAAGCAACTGCAAACTGGGGTGTTCCAAAATCTGTTCGTCTTCCTAGCTGGCATCTTCTAGCGGTAGATCCTTCCAGTGTACAAGAAATTCCTTGACCGTGCGTGTCCTCAACCTTTTCTCCCGAATGTCGATGATCTCGGCTGGCTCTAGCCTTAACTTCCCTCCATCGTCGAGGGGTGGTAGATCTGTTGAGACTGTGATGTGTTGACCCACCGCTTTCTTCAGGCAAGAAACGTGAAAGACGTGGATCCGACTACCGTCTGGTAGGTCCAATTCGTAGGCAACTTCACCTACTTTCCGCACCACCTGGTAGGGTCCACAGAAACGTGGTTTCAATTTGTCCTTGCCACTGGTTTTCAAGGAAGATTGTCTGTACAGTTGAAGCCAAAGGTACACCAGATCACCAACTTCAAAGCTTCTCTCTATTCGGTGTCTGTCAGCATACATTTTCTGTTGATTTTGGGCCCTCTGAAGATTTTCCTTGAGAGACTTCAGAATGTCCACTCCTTGAAGCCAATCCTTAGCCCTCGGCACACGACTATCACCCAGTGCCATATCAACAAATGATGGCGGCTCATAGCTGTACAGTGCTTTGAAGGGCGCCATGCCAATCGACATGTGGTACTTGGTATTGTAGCAATGTTCTCCCAAATGTAACCACTTAACCCATGCCTTCTATTGTGTCGAAACATAGTTCCTGAGGTAGCCTTCCAACCATTTGTTCACAATTTCGGTTTGACCATCTGTCTGTGGGTGATAACTGGTGCTCGATGACAACTCCGTTCCTGCAAGCCAAAATAGTTTTTTCCAAAAGATGCTGAGAAAACGACTATCCCTATCGCTAACGATGTTTCGAGGGAGACCATGCAGGCAAAACACCTCACGAAAAAATAGGTCCACAACTTGTGTGGCCTGATATCCTACAGAAATGGCGAAGAAGTGTGCATACTTAGTCAGTCGGTCGACCACCACAAAGATACAATCCTTCCCTTGCACCTTGGGAAGCCCTGAGATGAAGTCCATCGAGATGCTATCCCACTTTTGTTCAGGTATGGGTAAATGGTTGGAGAAGACCAAGCGGTAGTGTGTGCTCGGACTTATTCTGCTAACAGGTAGCACATTCTCGTACGTATTGTAGGACATCGTTCTTGAGATCCTTCCAGGAGAATCTTTCTTTGATTTGCTTGTAGGTTTTTAGGTACCCTGGATGCCCAACCAAGGGTGAGTCATGCATCTCCTTTAAAATCTTCTCTTTCATCACAGGCTCAGGCACTAAATAAATCCTGTCTTTGTAGTAAATGATGTTGTCTACCACCTTGTATCTGTCGTCACGCACTTCGCCATCCATCAACTGACATGCAAAAGGGTTCTTGGAGTATTCAACCAACTGGTATGCCTTCCAATCCGCTGAGATCTGAGACAATGAACATATGGTAGGCTTCCTTGATAAAGCGTCAACCACAATATTATTCTTTCCCTTAATATACTCAATGTCGAAGTCAAACGCCTAGATTTTTCTTACCCACTTTTGTTGTCTTTTGTTCAGCTCCTTTTGTCCCAAGAAATACCTCAAGCTGTTGTGGTCCATATGGATGACGAACTTAGATCCCACGAGGTACTGTCTGAACTTCGTCAGGGCATGCATGATGGCGAGCATTTCTTTGTCGTAGATAGAATATAGCTTCTCCACTCTCGAGAGTTTCCGACTCTCGAATGCAATCGGATGACGATCCTGCATGAGTACAACCCCGATGCGTCACAATCAATAGTGAAGGGCCCAGTGAAATCTGGTAATGCGAGGACCGGACAAGAGCTCATGGTTTCCTTTCATTTGTTGAAGGTACATTGTGCCTGTTCATTCCATTGGAAAGATCCTTTCTTTGTTAGGTCGGTCAAGGGTGCGGCGAGCTGGGAAAAACCCTTCACGAACCTTCTTTAGTAACTGCATAACCCAAAGAACCCAGGCAGCTCTGCGAGAGTAGTTGGAGGCGGCCAATCCAAGATAGCTTGGATCTTTTCTTGATGCACTTGAACACCTTGACCGCTGACAATGTGTCCTAAATATAGTACCTCTGTCATCCCAAATTCACATTTGGACCTCTTGGCAAACAGGGATTGTGATTTCATGATTTCCAGCACTTCGTCCAAATGCCTAATATGTTCCTCCCATGTCTTGTTGTAGATGAGTATGTCGTCGAAGAATACCAACGGGAACTTGCGCAGCTGTTTGCTGAAAATATGGTTCATACAGGATTGGAAAGTAGTGGGTGCGTTAGTCAACCCGAATGGCATGACTAAGAATTCATAGTGTCCGTAGTGACAACGGAAAGCTGTCTTCTCCACATCTTGTTCCCTCATGCGTATCTGGTGGTAGCCTGAGCGGAGGTCTATTTTGGAAAAATAGACGGCGTCGTGCAACTCATCCAGTAGCTCGTCAATCCTGGGAATAGGGTACCTGTTTTTTATGGTCTTCTTATTCAACGCACGGTAGTCCACACATCCGCATGGTACCATCTTTCTTTTTTACCAATACTACTGATGATGCGAAAGGACTGGAACTGGGCCTGATCCATCCCTTGTCGAGCAGTTCCTGGATTGTCTTTTCAATCTCATCCTTAAACCTTTTAGGATGACCGTATGGAGTGGTGATGACAGGCTTGGCTCCCTCCAACTCAATGTTGTGCTCAAAACCACGGTACGAGGGTATGCCGGGTGGAATGACGGCGAAGACCAAACTGTGTCTATCCAATACCGTCTGGAGTTCGTCGTCATGGTAGTACGCCTGTTGGCCCTTTAGAGGGGCAGTTGAAACCAAACAATGTGCGGCCCAGACAACATCATCGTGTCAAAAAATGGCTTCCATTCGTCGTGTCGATATTTCCTTCGGACCGCCATTAGACATTCCCCTCAGTACTACCTTCTTTCCATCTACTTCGAAAGAGAACTCCATCCTCTTGAAACTTTGTGTGTATTCATCCAGAGTCTCCATCCACTAAATGCCCAGTATAACTTCCATGTCATCCAAATCTGCCACGAAAACATCGTCTGTTACTGTGTGGTTCCCCATGGTGATGCTCAGTTGCGGAACCAAATGGGTACACGACAAGAAGTTTCCTCCTGCCACCTTGACTTCAAACCCTTGATGTGCCTCTGTACGCAAATATCTTCTGCTGACCAGTGACGAATTAATAAAGTTGAGTGTGGCCCCACTGTTGAGCATTACCACAACCCGTTGTCCCTGGAGCGTACCCCTTACATGGAACACAATACACCTTGGGGTGCCAGCAAGTGCCACAATTGCACCTCCCCTACTAACCAGTGTGACAATTCTCTCCGCACGGTCAGAATCTTGTTGTCCGTCCCCTTCGGCTTTGGGCTCTTCGTGGTCTTCTTCTCCTTCGGACATCACCTTAATGTAGTGGATCTTTCCTTTGCCCAAACATCGGTGCCTTGGTTCCCAAGGCTCCTTACAGTTGAAACAGAGTTTCCTTCTTCTCAGATCCTGTCTGGTAGCCTCATCCAACAATGGCTTTTTCGACGGGGGTCTTTTGTCTCTTTCCTTCGGAGCAAGTGGTGGCTTGGGGTGTGAATAATTCCTAGAGGAAGAGGAAGAAATTGCCATATCGCGTGCCTTTTTTATTGCTTCTGTGAGTGTGCTAAGGTTGAATCCTTTTACCCAACCTCTGAGAGGTTCCATCAGTCAATCCACGAACAACACAATCAAGCGCCTTTCTGAGATATCTGTTACCAGCATCGATAACCTCTGGAATTCAGCAATGTAGTGGTCAACTACCCCGGACTGCCTCAGTTGAGCAAGCTCCTTGAAATTAAGTTCTGAATCTTTTCCGTCAAAGCAGTCTATTAACCTCTCCATGAACTCGACGTATGATGGTACTTGATCATGACCAAGGGTTACCATACCATGATGCCACCATTCGTGCGCTGTCCCTTCCAGGTGAAGTGTTGCAAACTTGATTGCCTCCTCCGGCGTCGGGTTAAGCTGAAAGTATGTGACTGTCTTCTGTACCCATGCTCGCGCAGTTGTTGATCCGGTTCCCTCAAAAGATGATAGATTTACCTTGCCTATCTTTCACTGTAGACCGTCATTGTAATAGCCGCGACTACTGCCTCTTGAGTATTTCATTCGCAGTTCAACGTAATCTCTGAAGGTCAGGTCACCCTCGAGATTTGCGTTCGTCCAATCCTGCATCAGTTGATCCTACATTTCCGCGAAGGTGGGCTCCAGTTCCCTTCGAGATGCTTCATTTCTTGGTGGAAACGTCGACTTAGACGGTCTGGGGCATGTATGAGAGTTTGCTCTCCATGTGACTGAGTTATCGCCGCCGTGTCCATTGTGTTCCCCATTCGTCCTTCCTTCAGTTTATTTCTGCAAGGTCTCTTCCATAAGTCGTTGTCGTTCTTGCCCTCTCATCATAGTATCATTGAGTTGAGCCTGACCTCTGGTTAACTCCCTCAATAATTCCATAACTGCAACACTCGGATCCTGTGGCTCCCCCATTCTGTCATGAGAGTGGTACCTCCTTCTGGCATATACGCGAAACTCTTTCAGCATTCACTACCCAACAGGTTGGCAAGATCACCAACTCTGATACCACTATAATGTTCCCAACCACAACGCAACTAGAAACTGGCCCCCTAGTGTTTGTTGTCTCTGATATGAATTGTACGGTGGGTAGGCCGCATGCTGAATTGAAAGGCCGTATGGTGGATAGGTCGTACAACGAGCAAGAAGGCCGTACGGTGAAGAGGAAGCCGTACGGAGAGAAGTCGTACGTGAGCAGGCAGGTCGTACGTCGGCACGAAGGCCGTACAGACAGGTCGTACGTCAGCAGGAAGGTCGTACGGAGATAGGTTGTACGGTGTCTGGGCAATACGATCTGAGGTCATGTGATTGAATGGTGTCGTCCTCCTGGCGCAGTTTATAGTAAATTGCTAAATGAAAGACATGTGATAAAGAATATGCCAGATACAACTGAGAATATTTGCAAGGAAAACTTTATTGATATTTCTGTAGTATTTTCGGATTTGCCAAACCCAATACAACGGAAGAAGAACAGGCAGAGTAGGGTGAGGTTAAATCCCACCGAATCTGCAAATACCAAATAGGGAGGATCTTTCACCTCCGAAATGGCAGACAGCAGAATCCCAACAGGAATTTGCAATTACAAATAAAATATCAAAACTTCAACATGAGAAATACATCCTACACGCCGGTCATAAATACCTGTCGGACAAACTCCCGAGGTGTACAAATAAAGCCGACATGGCAACACTAACACCTACGCTAAAATAAAAGATGGGCCCGAGATAAGCTAAATCAATCGGGACCCAAATACAATTAATATTCATTTAATGACGGGGATATTACATGGAGATTTTTGGATGTCTCACTTGTAAACAACTCACGTCTCTCCTCATATCTTCCCTGTGAAGAGGACTTATTGAACAAAGAAACCTTGTAGTTTGTTTCTTTATCGACAGTTGCAGGATCTAAAAGTGGTGCATTTAATCTTTTCTGTGTTTGCCTTCGTTTCTCCATATCCTTAACTAAGGCATTTGTTTGCTTTCTTAATGTAAAGAGCCTGCCTGGCTCTATCTCTCAATTTGCTTGCAAAATTTTAATTCGTTTTGGATTTGTAATATGATATGAATTTTTAAAATAATTCGCTAGGTAAGAACAACAATATTACAAATTGAAAGCAATAAATGTATTCTTGTAACAACACCGAATTCTCACCACACTACCGAATAGCTTTATTAAATCACAATTGAAAATCATACAATGCGATTTGAAATTTACGCATCAATTTATTATATAGAACCTGTGTGTTTTGATCTCCACCAATGCTGGTCGCGACTGCAAAGGAAGATAATGGATGCTTGCACAATTCCCCTTGTCAACCTCCAGCAATTCACACATCCTTTAATTGTTTTTCTCCACTCTACATTCGTCAACAAATTCAACACGCAGATTCAACTTCTCCCAATGGCTTCACACAGTTTCCAAGATCAGCCGCAAAATACACTATTCATCAGCATCAACGCTGATTCAAAGTGCTGGAAACACAAAGAATTTACAATTCTTTGCAAGGTAAATTTCATTCCACAAACCCTTGTTTCGAACTTCAGCAATTTCATAAATGATCAAAAGATATAATAAATAATGAATACCTCCTTCAAGAATTTGAATCCTTATTAAAATGCCCCAAAGCTTCTTCAAGAAGGCTTGAAATTGAGGCTTCAAGGTGATACTTTTCACGTAAAGACATACTTAATAATATAAGCTCATAACTCCATAATCAATTAATATAATACAACCTTTAATGAGCTCATATAATTAATCATTGAGAGGCAAATAATGATTATTTAATGAAATAAACATAATTAAATAATCATACGCAAATAACTCCAATCGTCAAGAAACAAGAGGATCAACTAAACCAGCGTGCCTAAATGTCAACCAAAAATAGTAACTCGCCACAAATAGACTTACTATAAATAGTAAATCCCTCAAATTGGAAACTCTGCAACTAACTTCACAACCCCACTGATACTAATGCATAGGCACCCTTGCTAAAAATAGCAATCATGACTATCACCCAAAATAAACACTTACTAAAAATAGTAAGTTTGTCAATCTGACCCAAACGAAGAGCAATCCTGGCATCCCAGGCCTCCAAAGTGGAAACTGACCACTGGCTCTACCACACGACCCCCTCCAACATCTCGATAAGCTTACGAGGGTCACAGAAATAAGCTAATCCCATGTGCCAAAAAACAGGGACGTTACACTTCACTCAGATAAACTATCTAACTGGTTCCCATGTTTTCCAGATTTCCTGTATCTGTCCATGACTGCAATTAAAGCAAGAGTGTTGATCACTCAAGTCAAACAAGTAAGCCCAACAAATTCCACCCCACAGGATGGCAAAAAACTACTCTGATACCATTGTAAAAAGCATGCCTCGCTCTAACCCTCAATTTGACTGCAAGAAATTCTAAAATTCTGGAATTTGATTTCTTTTTAATTTTTCCAGCAATACATATATAGTTTTTTGGTATTCTTTTTCCACATAACATAATTGCATTACAAGAAACAATTACTTTTGCAAATCATAGATCACACTAAGTAAACTAGAATGCAACATACTCAAATCGTATCAAGCAAATTACGATGATAAAAACCTTGTATTTATTTTCCCATGCTGAAAAGATTGGCCGCAGCTAATGGAAGCCAAAGTGACGGTTTCCAGCTTGTTCCAAATGCATACAAATCTGGCCGCAACTCCTAGATAATGTCGTTTTTTTTCCTTTTCACAATCAAAAGAATACCAACCACATTGAATTTCTTCTCTCTCCTTCGATGGCGTCTGATGAGCATAATTCGAAAACACACAATTCGCTGGCATAAGAATCCAACTCAATGTTGAATCAAACAAAGAATTTACAATTCTTTGCAAGTAAACTCCAAACCCTTGTCTCCACAATTCGAACCAAAACATCAAATGAATAATTCAGCATCATGAATTTGATTCCATCCAAGAAGCCTTTATAATGTCTTCATAACAAATTGAACCCTATCTTCTCCAAGACACTTTTCACTTACATAAAGACTATGCTTTATGTGCACACTTGAAATATAATAAACTATTATATTTCTTTCCTCTTTAATGATGAAAAACAACCATTTCATTAAAATAACAATACTATGACACATAGGGTCCCTATTTTATGAGCTCAGGATATAAAACTTCTCAACCCTGTTCCAACGAGCTATAACACTAAGATGGCCAAAATATAATCCCAATAAAAATAGCAACCTTAGCTGATTTAATTAAATAATAATCATAATTCACCCGTCTTGCAAAAATGACTGAGGAAGCATCAGAATGAAAATCCGACAGCACAGGAGTGATCCTGGTGATGAAAGATGATGAATGAACTTGACAGGGTGACTTACTAAAAATAGACGCTCCCTCCAAGAATCTTGGAGTCCAAACCAGAAGCCAGAAATAAAATCTGAGAGCATCATATAACTCTAAATCATCTAAGCTCCGTGGAACCAACTGTTGACTTACTATAAATAGTAAGTCACTCAAAATAGGGCCACAACCCACAACAGGGTCCTCTAATCACCAGTATTAGCCTACAAGGACCCAATGATAGACTAAATCCACTAACTCCAATGCTCGCTCAAAATGGGGACATTACAGTAAACCTAGGTTTATAACAAGGATGATGATTCTAACTCTATATATTTTAGACCTATACACATAATTGGCCATGTTAAAATTGCTTAGTCTCCACCAAGTGGCTAGTGACAATGCAACTTAATCCAAAAAGAAAATTTAATCATTATGAAAAAGATTTATGTTAGGATTACTTTGAAATTGACAATCTTAGTCTGATTCATTAAATGAGAACACACCAATCACAAAGTGGTGTGTGCATTAATCATACCTTCAACCAATCTATTTGTTCTGCTCTGTAAACGGAACACCCCATCTCATATGAGACCCTCTTTCCATTCTTGGATACACACACACACACACACACTCAATAATCATATTGAACAATTAATCAATGACAGAAACATTCCACAAAGCCATGACATGATCAAATTTACTACATTAGTTGTAATCATCATGATCAAAGTAAATCAAAGCACCATTTCCTCAATACTAATTAATTCAAGAATAACTAATTATCAAAATAATTTTTAAACTGGGGGGCATTATACTTTATAGGTTGGACACAGGTTGTTAATTTTTCTAACTGTATGAGATCTTGGCGAGTCGTTTTTTGGGTTATGCTAATAATTCATTTATCCACAGTTAGTTTTAGATTAATTTTGATTCCATTTGTTATCAGATCAGATGTTTTCTTTGCTCTGATCTTGAATAGTAGTTTTTTTGGTTTTTACTCTTCTTGAAGGCATCCTATGTCCACATTTGGACTTTCCTGAAGGGATTTCCACTTGCTTGCAGACTGGCCACATCAATTTGTGTATGTTACTGGGCCTTACAGCTGTGGTTTTTTGCATATCCAGTATAGATGTAGGTTAGAAACATCTAGGATGTAGCCCAGGATATGAACAGCCTCAGTATGGTTGGGGGATGTAGCGGATAGGCACTAGCATAACTTGCAAATGATTGCCACCACGAGCTTATATTCTAAAGTACACATCTGTATCTTGATAAATATTAGTCACACATGTTGTTTTCCTAACGTTGAGATTGAACATTAGAAGCAACACCATGTGGAAACTGCATATGATGCAGTTACTAGTCTATACAAATAAAAATATGGTGGATTTTAAAATGTTCACTTTTCTATTTTTTGTAGGTTTTAATGCACCTGTGGCTGGATGCTTTTTCGCTGTGGAGTCAGTTTTATGGCCATCATCAGCAGATTTGTCTACTTCACTCACAAATACAACCTCAGTGGTAATACTTAGTGCTGTAATTGCATCTGTAATTTCACAAGCCGGCCTTGGTTCGGATCCAGCTTTTACAATTCCCACATTTGAGTTCCGTTCTCCAGCAGGTAACTCTCATATTAGTTGTTTATCATGCCAATAATTGAAAAAATGACCCTCATAAGAAAAAATTTCCTCATTTTGAAAGAAAACAAGGGCTGAATTCTAAGTCATGGGAATATATCAATTGCATAGTTTTCCTTCTTATCCAATAAACAACTTGTTTGCAGAGCTTCCTTTGTATGTATTACTGGGGATGCTATCAGGATTGGTTTCAGTAGCATTAACTAAGAGCACAACATATGCAATGACGGCTTCAGATGCACTGTTGAAAATGACAGGAGTTCCAGCTGCATTTTTGCCACCTTTAGGAGGCATATCTGTGGGTTTGATAGCACTAGCATATCCTGAAGTTCTTTATTGGGGATTTGAAAATGTTGACATCTTGCTGGAATCACAACCATTCATAAAGCGCCCTCCTGTTGATCTATTGCTTCAGTTGGTTGGAGCAAAGATACTAGCAACATCTTTAAGCCGTGCATCAGGACTTGTGGGAGGGTACTATGCCCCTTCTCTTTTCATTGGTGCTGCATTAGGCTCTGCGTATGGGAAACTTGCCAGCTATGCTGTGAGTCATGCAGACCCAATGCTTCACCTGGATGCGTTAGAAGTAGCATCGCCTCAAGCATATGCATTGGTATGTCATTGTGTGATGTAATTTCTTTTTATAACATTTTGTGATGCCTTGGAAAGGTCTAATGAAAAAAATTAAAATCCATGAGAATTGAAGGGCGTGATGTACACTTTTTCCTTGGAGGTAAAAACAAGTCGAGAGAGTTTGGGGCAACACATGTTTATCTTTTATGTAGTGATGGAAAATGCTTTTATCAAGAATATATGGTTTTGCAGCCTTTGTTATCTTCATTAATTTCATCACAATTAGATTAGTTAGATTACATCTTTGACGAATTGTAGTCAACCCATTATTTGTATGCTGAAATTGGGTTGCCACGTTCCTTCGATATTTTATTCTTTTTCTAAATTAGACATATAGGAATCATTAGAAAATAATCAAAGATCAAAGATATCTTGTGACTTGCTTTTCAGAATTATTAGTTACTTTGTAAAGGATTTGAGATGAATATAAATAAGGACATATATTCCTCAACATATCTGGGATTGAAACAGCAGGGGACAGAATATATAGATATATTTATGTCTGAATGTATGTGTATGTATATGTATGAATGTGTGTGTGTGTGTGTTCAGGGGGGAAAGGGCCACAAATTCAAATATTTACAAGCTTAACTCTACATGACACACATGGGACATTCAGGGGATAGGGTTTGCGAGGGGATGTCCCTTTTCCATTCTCATGTCCTAAGGATGCCATAGGGGATGGGGACATGGGGTTCGGGGTTGGATGAATCCCTATGTAACCCTGATTAGGACTATTTTCCTTATCAGCGTACTGTTTATTCTGAACACAAGCATGAAAAGATATTACAAATTTATGAGAGGAAAACCACTAATATCATGACAACAACTCAGTTTGCTGAATAGAAGAAAATATTTCTATATTGAAGAACCCAAATTTTCTCTATGGAAAGTTTTCATTACAAAAATTCAATATAGACCATAATTTGACAAAATGAGACAAATTTTAGTTTATGGATAAATTAGGATAGAAAGAATCCTCAGCCAATGAGTAAATTAGGATAGAAGCAAATTTCATTTATGTTTGTTGTTGACATTAATTGTGTGATTTTGTTGGTGTTTTGTGTGCGTGATTGGATGAGTTAGTTGGGCTGCTAATGCTATTCAAAGCTAGAATGGATATTTTGAAATTCTAGGTGGTTCTTCATTTTTGAATGCCAAAAGCAAATAATAAATAGGGAAAGGCAAAAGTGTTATGTTTTGTAATGAGCTTGCCTGGCTCTTTGTCGAAACTCGAATTGATATTCACTTAGCACCAATTAATAATTAAAATACTCTCTTCTTGGAATCAAAATATCTTTTTTTTTGTAATTTTCAAATATAAATAAACTATAAAGATAAACAATAATTTTGTTCATAAGTTCTTAAACCAACACAATGTTTACCGTCACGGGTAACTTAATAATGCATAGACATAGTACAGGAAATATATTACACACAGAATATATCATAGAATAATAAATACTTTCATTAATCATTCCCAAAGGTTACAGTAATAATGTC
>MU227214.1:1083787-1096080 GCA_018584345.1 Thuja plicata
CCTCGTTTGATTGTTCTTAAGTCAATCATCGAGTCACCGGTATTACCGTCGCAAGGTGAACTGTATGTGTTACAGTTCAGTTCTACTTGAAGCCACCTGCGGTAAGAAGGGAGCCTCCCCTATTGCTAAGAGGAGAGAGCAATCTCACATACTGCTGCCTGAAATACACATTTTGCAAGTTGTAGTCATAGTGACTTGCAAAATATTTAGCCAACAAAATTCTTCAAGGCGAGTCTTTGTTTGGTTTTCCTTGATTGTTTGTTGGGTTTTTGGTCTTGTTTTTCCCTTAGGTTTATAGCCCTTGAAATTCCGCTCGTTTTGAACTATCTTAGGCATCAATCAGAGTCGTCTAGCTCGAGTTATTAAGGTTTTAAGCGTGTTGCAGGTGGGGTTTTTCTCCCTGATTGCACGTCTTGGTTAAAATCCCTCAAAAGTGGGTTTCTTGTTGGTAATTGCACAAAGTAAAAACATCATTTATATAGCGGAGTATAAATATCTCGGCATTGATTTCAACAAAAATCTTAGCTGGGCAAGTTGCAGAAATAAAAGGACATTAAGTGGATGGAAGGCATTTTATGCTCTTCAAAATAGGTGTCGTGAAGCGGAGGTTTGGGATTGGAAAACTATTCAAACCTTGTTTGGGCTTCTTGTGTTGCCGGTTGTTCTTTATGGGTGTGAATTATGGGCCAACAACACTTCAATGGCACAATGGAAGCAAATGGAGGGAATCCAAAAGCGTTTGATCACAAGAAAATTTAAAATGAAAAGCACCGTCCCATATGATATCATGCTAAGTGAAATGGGGGCTGCCCCTATCGAGGCACTCACTATGGTTTGCCTCATAAGCTATCTAAAAAGAATCGAAAAAATGGAAGGAGATAGATGGCCTTACATTGCCTTTAATGATACATTGTGCAAACGAAAAAAGACGTGGATGCAACAAAACATCAAGTGGATGAGTAAATGGAATATCCAATGCAATATGTGCCCCACAAATAACAAAGAAATAAAGGTCTTCGTTATGGAGAAAATTTACAAGAGAAATTGGGAAAATGGGATTGGAAGGAAGAAAATATATTATATCAATGAGTTCAACCCCGCATATGATCAACTCCAAAAAGCATACATAGGTGCCAACATTGCTTGGAGAGCTCAAATTCTTATTGTTCAGTTAAGAACCAACTCTCATCAACTCCAGTGTGAGACTGGGCGTTGGAAGAGGCCAAAGGAGGCTTGGGAAGAGCGAATCTCCATGTTTTGCAATTCTGGGAAAGTGGAAACCGAACATCACTTTATTTTAGAATGTGAAGCCTACAAAGACAACAGGAATAAATTTGCGGATACCATATCTACTAGCTCTTGGCATAACCTATTCAGCGAGAAGCACATTGAGAAGTTAGGTGCGCTCATCATGAGCTTGCACAAGAAAAGAACCAAGTTATTGAAGTCGGCTTAAGTTGCCTTGCTGTCCCAGGCTACGTTTAGCCTTGTGGACGTTAAAATTTTATTTACTATCTATGTAAAGTGGGTTTAGAACCCCATTTTAAAATTTCACGTCATTCTGAGAAGTTTTACTTATAGTTTTTAATGGACTTTTTAAGTTCTTCTGCATATTATTTTTTTATTATTATAAGTTACATATAAAGATTATGTTTTAAATACAATTAGGTGGGGTTTTTATTCAACTTCGCATGTCATCACATATGCAAGTCACTTTTAAAACTCCACTATCTATATATTCTAAGTCCCAAATGCATAAAGGTGGGCTTTTCAAATACAAATACACATGTTAAGTTAAAAACATATGCAAAAGCATATAACTTAACATGTGTAAGTGGGGTTTTAAGAAGCATTTGCATGTGAGAAACCCGTTTTTAATAACTTAAAGACATAGTGGTGATTTTGAGTCAAAATGCATGTGTTTTTGACTTCGAAAAGCCCGTCATTTTACTTGTTTTTAAACAAAAGAGTTTGGGTGGCGAATTTTGGATGAAATGCATATGTTTTTAACTTGTAAAAACCCGTTATTAAGCCTTTTTGCATCAAAAGACTTAATGGTGGCAATTTTTATACCAAATACACGTGTTTGGTCCCAAAAAGCCCGTCATTATTGACTTAAAAGCATGGTGACGATTTTATATGCAATTGCAGGTATTTTTAATATGCAATCTTTGTCCAAAAACCCGTCACTTTACTAGGCATGCAAGAACACATCCATTATTGCATGTATTTGCACATTTAAAGCTCGTTTTAAGGGCTGAACAGCAAACAAATTGGATTTGGGGCATGCAAATGAAGCTAAAAACTCCGTTTTTGGAGCTGGAAGTGCAAAAATGTCATTAAAATGACTGTATTCTTCATTTTAAAGTCCATTTTTGGGGCTGGAAGTTCAAAAATAGCTCATCTATGGTATGTTTTGGGCATTCTAAAGCCCGTTTTTGTTCTCCAACAACAAAAAACATGATTCATATTGCTTGTAAAAGACAATATAAACCCTGATTTTGGGGCTGGAAGTTCAAAAACAGCAAGTAGGACATTGAATTTGTGTTTGAATCTTTCAAAATTGGTTGCTATTTAATTGCATTGTCGTTCTCTATTATGGACATTTGTCAAGAACATCATCTTGACTCATCAAAAGCAATTAATTAGTGAGAAGGATTAATTGAACTCTTTGTCTATATAGCTGTGAATTTGTAATTGTGTCTTGAATTCAAAAATCATTGAATTTAAGAGCAAGATTGCCAAGTTCTTCCCCAATTTTCTTATTCATCTCACAAGAAGTAATTTTTTTATTTTTTTATTTTCTTGTTTTCTTTTTGTGTTTGTTTGTTTGTTTTTAAAATGCAATTCTTTCATTTCATTTTCAGATTTGCATGTGTTTAGTGTGTTTTATTTTCTTCTTTCTTCCATCTAAATTTCTCCTAGTTGCATATGCAAGAAGTTCTTCATACTTGTATATACAGTCGGGATTAAAAACCCCATTCTAAGCATGGAATTACTTCAAAAAGAGCCAAGTCATTACCAATATGCAAAGCAAACCAAAAAGACCACCTCCATGCTTATATGTCAAAGAAGAATGACTTTTAATGAGACATAAACATCTCACTTATGAGTAAACAAAAGGAGATTCCCAATATGCAATATAGACCAAAAAGCCCACCTTCATGCTTTTTCATGGCTTTTTATGAGATGCAAGTGTTTCCAAAAATCCCACCTTGCATATTGAACATTTGTTCATGCATATATACGTCCATGTTTTCATTTTACCAAGCTCCAAACTTGCTGTCCGCATACGTGCAGTGCCTTCAGAAAACCCCATTTTTTGAGTTTTTCCCTCATTCAAAGAGCTGGTTTTTGCCCAAAATCCTTCACCCTTTTTCGCTCAAAGGCCTTCCACTTATATCCCATATGCATACTCTTCTAGATCTGCAAATTTATATCTTGGAAGACCATGTTATGGCTTTACTGGTAACAAAGAATGACACGAGCCAAGGACAACACGATGGAACCATTTAAAGAAAGGGATAAGCGATGCAATGATTGCAGGCATAGAATGCTTTCAAGACAGAGATGGAAATAAACAAAGATGCCTTCCCAGTAATCACTAATCAAGGATGCAAATACGGTGCCCATCCAAGATGTTTTCATCAAACCTGGAGACATCACTCACAGAACATCCAGTAGCAACATGAAGACCAACAAAGGATGATGCAAATAGATGTCGTGTCTTGTCAGACACTTAGAATATTTCATTATGCATTTTTGTAATTTGTATTTGACAGACTACATGTAGAATGTAAACAAGATGTAATTGCATGTGATAGTATCACATGCAAAGCTGATTCATGTAATCATGTTGCAAGTGCATTAGGTCTTGCAGCATTGAATAAGTCAAAGTTAGTTACTTAGGGATAAGCATTGAATAAGTCAAAGTGGTTGAGGGTTTCCCCTTTCTTCTCCACTTATCTCTCCTTTTCTTATATAAAGGAGTGAGACCTATTGTAATTTTCATCTTTTGTTGTGTGCAAGAAAACTATACACAAATCTCTTGTATTCTGAAAACTTTGAGTTTCATTGTGCAAAGTTGAGCAATTGAATAAAGGAACAAGGATTAGCAAAATTTGTGTTATTTATCTTGAAAATTGATGAGTGTATTCTTATGTTGCATTCATTGATCCTTCTTCAAATCAATAGTTGTCTTGCGTATATTATTGAAGCATTTTGATTCAAGTTTTCTGAAGACTCTGTGCTTCAAAAAATTAGGATTACTATAGATTGTATTGGCTACAACAATTCAAAGTTGAAGACTTTGGGCTTCAGTGATAGAATTTTTATTATAGTAGAGGGTATTCGAAGAAAGACTTTGTGCTTTCTCGTATATTCGGATTTTAGAGTAATCATCTAAAGTAGAGATAAGAGACTTTGTGCTCTTATATTTGTTTCATTTTTTAGTTAAAGTAGATTGTTGTCTTAAGCATTGTTCTTACGTCAATTCTTAAGCCACCGGTATTACCATAGCAAGGACTATTTGTAATACAGTTTAGTTTTTATTGAAGCCACCTGCGGTAAGAAGGGAGCCTCCCCTATTGTTGAGAGGAGAAAGAAATTTCACATACTGCTGCCTAAAAGTAACAATTTTGTCAAGTTGTAGTCTTAGTGACTTGCAAAATTTTTAGCCAACAGTTTTTGGCGACTCTGTTGGGGATCGAACACATTTGTATCCAAAGGTTGATAAGAAGATTGATTGAGAAGACTTTGAGCTTCTAGTTTGTTTTCTTGTCCCAGAGAAGCAACGGAGGTTTGTGCCTTTATGGACACTTTGCTTTAAAATTATCTCAAATCTTTTACACACTTTCAGCTGCAATCTTTTTCTGAAAAAAGAGGAAAAGATTAAACGTTTGTTCTACAAGAGAGAACTAAACGAAGTTCCATCCAAGTTAGTATAGATTTATTTTGCAAAGGGTTACTTTCAAGTTGATTTAATTGATCTACTAGGGACACGACACGCATTCAGAAGCCTCATGCTTTCGTTTGAAGTATACTTGTGTCCTATCCATTGTAATTATTCCATCGTATTTTTATTTCTTGTAGTTTTTCAAGCTTTTTTCAAGGACATGTAAATGGCCCAAGGTCCTTGGGGAAATGCTTTTGATCCGTTGAATCTAGCTCTACCTCTACATGCTCTTCCTAATGGCTCACGGAAGAATTTTCCCAAGATTTTCAGTGATGGACAACATCCTAACGAACATATTGCTGCTTTTTACATCGCATGCGGTGTTCATGGTGTGGAACATGAGGACGTGTCTGTGAGGTTTTTCGTGGAAACTCCAAGGTTTGGTTGCTGACTGGTTTCACCATCTACCACCATAAACTATCACAAACTGGGCTACTCTCATAGACAAATTTGAAGAAAGGTTCAAGCCGCCTGAAGATGCTCATGCCCTGTTGGCCCAACTCACTCAGTTGAAGAAGGCATCTCACGTACCTATGCATACATTTGTGGCTCATTTCAACAAGCTGATACGAAGGATTCCAGCTATTGCTCGGCCTACAACTACAAACTTGAAGTGTTTCTTTGTCAATGCTCAGATTCCTAAAGTTAGTTTTCTATTGAGAAGAGCAACTCCCGCTACTCTTACAGCTGCACAGACATTGGCCATTGGAATCGAAGATGACCTTATTCTTGCTGGGTAGATAAGAATTGAAGCAAGTGGGTTTGACAAAAGTTATCTTTCTTTCGATTCACTTTCTTCTATCACAAGGAAGGATCCTGCGGTGCAGAGTGTCATGAGTCGTAATCGGCATAGGTACTACATCAATGTATATATATAGTTCAGTCAAATACATCTCTCCTTGGATTTAAATATATGCTTAAAATCCTTATATCTATAAATACATGAATCTATAATAATTAACCAATATTTAAAATAAATGATATTAAAGTAATATGTCAATAATCTTAATTAATATTATTAATTAATCAATATACATCAATAATGAACTACCCCCCTTGGATAATGAAGGGAAACTCATATTGCATCCCGAGATCATTCTCAACACTCAAGAAAGGAAATTAAGGAATCAAACGATCACCGAATACTGGGTAAAATGGAAGGACCTCCCGAGTGAAGATGTCACTTGGAAAAAGGAGGGAAATCTCAAATTGCTTGAGGACAAGCAAATTCAAGATGGGGGAACTGTGATGTCCCTCGATTAATATATGTATGTTAACTCTTTACCATTAAAGTGTATTTTTAAATCATTGTATTTATTACATTAATTAAATATAATTAAAAGATTGACCATGTTGTTATTGACAACAATACTACTATAAAAATTAAGGAATTAGAATTATTATTATTAATATATTTTTATTAATAATAATTAATTGTCATTATATTAAAACAAGTTTATTATAGTAATAATATATATTACAATATACATATATTATAATATATATTATCATTATAATAATTGGGAAATTGAAAATATTATTATTAATTAATAACTTTATATTTCTTATTAATATATTTATTAAAAAAATAATAATTAAAACTGTTCATAATAATAATGTATATCATAATATATATATATATTATAATGTTGAAAAGGAAGGGTTGTCGAATTGTTTAAGAGGTCACCCTTAGTGGTGCGGCTGTGACCAGTCGGACCCCTAAGGGTGCGACAGGGTGGGGAGGGGACGTGACTCCCCCTCCCACGAGATATTTATACGCAGTGCATAAAACAAATAAAGGGGGGGATGGGAGAAAATAGTAAGGACAATTCAGCAAAAGAGATATCGACTATTCGATAAGTTGTCAAAAAAATATATGAATTACTTTTCTTATATATAATTATATGTATATATATAATCTGAGATATACATATCTTTATTATGAGAATTCTTAAGTAAATTCTTGTTTATATTTCCAATATTAGATTTATTTTATGGATAAATCTAAAACTCTGATTTTATAATCAATAGTAATGCTTGTACATTTATGTGTTCACTTATTAGGATGATGATATGGATACCATATAGAATGAATCTTATATTCATTAGAGATGGATTCCTATATCTGGAGGGGGCTAGAGGAAATTGTATAGTTTCCCTAGTCTCGAGATTGTTATAATCTCATTTAGGCAGCATATATACTGATACCAGTCATGCATATGCGTAGGCTTGGATAAGGTCTATCGTATCCAAGAGATACAAGGAGCAGTGCTCTATGGGAAGACATGTCGATAGTCCAGTTTGCTTAGAATGGATCTTATATCCTTCAAGCGGAGAACATGGAATCCTGTGAACCCTGACCTAGAGGCAACTCTTAGGATCAAATCCCCCTCACTAACATAAAATATAGAGGTAATGGTTACTTAGGAGAAGTGCTCTATGGGAAGACGTGTTGATAGTCCATGTTGCTTAGAATAGATCCTATATCCTTCAAGCGGAGAACCTGGAATCCTATGAAGCCCGTCCTAGAGACAGCTCTAAAGATTAAATCCTCCTTACTAACTTAGAATATAGAAATGAAGAGTTGAATATTATATGTTAGCTTCTACTAATAATGGTTTTGCAGGGGATTTATACAAGGAGAATAAGAAGGGACATTACACAGAGGTTAGCAAATGAGTTGCTTGCTCTCAAAAAGAAAATAGCTCAAGGTACGGTCTTTGTTCCTCACGAAGATGTACAAAGAAAGCCTCTTCTAAATGTTGCTCATAGTTTTGTTGTTGAGTCAACAAAAGTTAGTTTCATCACATAGAAACTTGCTATTGAGGCACCATCAGCGGAGGCAACAACAAAGCATCTTGAATCTGAGGATAGTGATCTTGCTATACTCTTCCAAGAAAAGGAAGAAGACATAGTTGGTGACTTTATTTCTAGTTTACGCAGTCTCAGAAAGCTGTTGATAAAAAGCAGAAAGATGCAACTCATTCTTCTGATGTTCAAGTGAGTGAAGACAATCATGTCATTAGGCATGAAAATATGGACTTGCAATCTATTTACTCGCTACGGTAACCTAGTTTACTGATGCATAGACATTATACAGGGAATACAAATGACATAAGATAGATCAGAGAATACCAAAGCTTTCATTAACCATTCATAACTTGCGTACATCCACAATAGTCACTATTATATCATATCTCTAAAGAGAAAGTGCATTGCTTATATAAGACCTGAAGGGGTGTGACAAAATGTCACCCTCGATTCCCAACCGTCATCCAGTAGTAACTAAGTACCGTCGGGATACGCATAATATAACTAACACAGCATAAAGTAAGTACTACGGCTAACATCATCCCCCCCTAAAGAAAATTCATCTCCGGACGACAACAAAATGTCCGGGACAGAAATAAAATAGGAATGATGAACCACTGCATACAAGAACTAAGAACTAGGCGGGGGCTAAGAAGGCGTCCCTGGGAAAGAAGCTGATCCTGTTGACTTCTCCAACTACTCGCGAAGGGTATACACTTGTTCTGTCCGGGCCTTCAGCTGGTACTTAACCTGAAGCTCATTTTCCAAGGAAGATTTCACCATCCCTGCTGCCTTTAGGAGTTCTTGTTGCTTGGCTTCCTCGGAAGCCCGCGCCTGATCCCGCCCATGAGCCATACGGTCTCGGTCCTCCGTGAGTGAGGAAAGCTACTGAATGAGGGCAACCTTCTCCACTGCAAATTGAGTCTCCCTTTCCTCCTGCGCTACCTGCTAAGCCTCCAAATGAGTCTCCAAAGTGTGTATCTTTTCGTTCAAGGACGCCTCTAGAGTGATCCAATGCTTCTGTTGTTCATCTATAGACTACTCCAAATCAACTAGGCGAGTGGTCAACTCATGCTTGGCCTTAGTCGCGATCTCATGCTGATCGGCAGAGGCAAATTCAATACGCCGCAGAGAATAGAGCAGCTCCCAAAAAGCCCTCTCCAAATCCGTCATCGAGGCAGCTACCTGACTCTCTATGACAGGTTCAGCCACCTTTTAGGCCTCCCGTATAGTCTGTCTCGGAAGAAGGCCAATCTCGTGTGAAACACCTATCAAACTCCACATAACAGTCCCTGCGCACAAAGCTAAGGAGACGCTGCAAGTCCGCGGCTACATCCTCGAGAGCTTGCATCTGCACTCTGGCCACCATCTCCTTACCCATCATCAAGTTGAAAATAATGCATCATCATTTCCAAGTCATGGACTTGAACGAAAGTTGCATGAAAGAGTTACTCCGGAGTTTGATGAAGATCTTATCATGAACATCATAGAGGAATTTTGTTCAAGTATTGAAGATAATTCTTTAATGTCTGAAATTTGTAACCAGCATGATGTAGAAGCAAGCAATGAGGTAACTCATTTTGATCAGCCTGACGTGATAATGGTTGATGAACCAGTTACTCAAGTTGCAGCTGGAAAGAAGAGTTCAGTCTTTGTTCGATCAAGAGGATGTCCCATAAGACATCTCGCTCGGTTGGAGGCCAACAAAAAATCAGATGTTCCACTTGTACCTGAGCATGCAGATTCAATTAAAGAAGGGTCTAAAGAAGCATGTGTAGTTCAGCAGGAGCAGATTGGATCTATGGACTTATCTTGGAGTAGCAATACATATGACTCATCTCAGGAAGGTGAATTTGTTCATCTCTTCCAAGCGGCCTTGCGTCAAGCATTGGTATCATTGCTCCATTTGTTCATGTTTCATGGTTACAAAGTTGTCTGTGAACATACAAGGTACTATGATCTGCTGAAAAAGGTAGCTATTTTGTTGAGCCGGTAAACGGTTTCATTTGAAAAGTTGCATTGTTGGCTAGTTTTAATTAGGTAGGTTTTTTATCTTTTTAATAAGTGTATTTGCAAAAATTTGTTTTGTTTTTAATTAGGTGCTTTGCGTCGGTCGCGTCATCCTTTTTGTTTTGTGTTTTTTATGCTTGACTTTGTAGCCCAATGGATACTAAGGAACTTGGAGATTTTGGATTCTACATTTCTCGTTATTTCTAAGAACAAATGAGCTACGTTCCCCAGTCAGAGCCAGTTGTTGTCCTCAACTTTCTATTCACAAAATTGAGATAGCCCTACGAAAAATTTTGTGGGTTAAATTCTTGAAGGCGAGTCTTTGTTTGGTTTTCTTTGATTGTTTGTTGGGTTATTGGTCTTGTTTTTGCCTTCGGTTTATAGCCCTTGAAATTCTGCTCATTTTGAGCTATCTTAGGCGTCAATCGGAGTTGTCTATCTCAAGTTATTAAGGTTTTAAGCATGTTGCACGTGAGGTTTTATGCCTGATTGCACGTCTTGGTTAAAATCCCTCAAAAGTAGGATTTTTGTTGGTAATTGCATGAAGTAAAAACATCATTTATATGTAAAGTGAGTTTAGAACCCCATTTTAAAATTTCACATCATTCTGAGAAGTTTTACTTATAGTTTTTAATGGTGGACATTTTAAGTTCTTCTACATATTATTTTTTTATTATTATAAGTTACATATAAAGATTATGTTTTAAATACGATTAGGTAGGGTTTTTATTCAACATTACATGTCATCCCATATGCAAGTCACTTTTAAAACTCCACTATCTATATATTCTAAGTCCCAAATGCATAAAGGTGGGCTTTTTAAATACAAATACATATGTTAAGTTAAAAACATATGCAAAAGCATATAACTTAACTTGTGTAAGTGGGGTTTTAAGAAGCATTTGCATGTGAGAAACCCGTTTTTAATAACTTAAAGACAATGGTGATTTTGAGTCAAAATGCATGTGTTTTTTACTTAGAAAAGCCCGTCATTATACTTGTTTTTAAACAAAAGAGTTTGGGTGGCAAATTTTGGATGAAATGCATATGCTTTTAACTTCTAAAAACCCGTTATTAAGCCTTTTTGCATCAAAAGACTTAATGGTGGCGATTTTTAGACTAAATACACATGCGTTTGGTCCCAAAAAGCCCGTCATTATTGACTTAAAAGCATCGTGGCGATTTTATATGCAATTGCATGTGTTTTTAATATTCAATCTTTGTCGAAAAACCCGTCACTTTGCTGGGCATGCAAGAACACATCCATTATTGCATGTATTTGCACATTTAAAACCCGTTTTAAGGGCTGAACAGCAAAAACATTGGATTTGGGGCATGCAAATAAAGCTAAAAGACCCGTTTGTGGAGCTGGAAGTGCAAAAATGTCATTAAAATGACTGTATTCTTCATTTTAAAGTCCATTTTTGGGGCTGGAAGTTCAAAAACGGCTCATCTATGGTATGTTTTGGGCATTCTAAAGCCCGTTTTTGTTCTCTAACAGCAAAAACATGATTGATATTGCATGTAAAAGACAATATAAACCCCCTTTTTGGGGTTGGAAGTTCAAAAATAGCAAGTAGGGCATTGAATTTGTGTTTGAATCTTTCAAAATTGGTTGCTATTTAATTGCATTGTTGTTCTCTATTATGGACATTTGTCAAGAACATCATCTTGACTCATAAAAAGCAATTAATTAGTGAGAAGGATTAATTGAACTCTTTGTCTATATAGCTGTGAATTTGTAATTGTTTCTTGAATTCGAAAATCATTGGATTCAAGAGCAAGATTGCCAAGTTCTTCCCAAATTTTCTTATTCATCTCACAAGAAGTAAATTTTTATTTTCTTGTTTTTTTTGTGTGTTTGTTTGTTTTTAAAATGTAAGTCTTTCATTTCATTTTTCAGATTTGCATGTGTTTAGTGTGTTTTATTTTCTTCTCCTTTCTTCCGTCTAAATTTCTCCAAGTTGCATATGCAAGAAGTTCTTCATACTTGCATATGGAGTCGGGATTAAAAACTTCGTTCTAAGCATGGAATTACTTCAAAAAGAGCCAAGTCATTCTCAATATGCAAAGCAAACTAAAAAGCCCACCTCAACGCTTATATGTCAAAGAAGAATGACTTGTAATGAGACATAAACATCTCACTTATGAGTAAACAAAAGGAGATTCCCAATATGCAATATAGACCAAAAAGCTGTAATGACCCTCACTAGTAGGATCACTAAAACACCCCAAATCTGAACTGTGGCAATTCGTCAAACAGTTGGCATGCACTGAAATGTTCTGCTTGTAATGATGTGTTTCAATGTGTATATTGTTTTGGCATCAACTATGCAATTGAGATAACAATACCAATATAAAATGAAAAGTAATAGACAATGCAAGCCAATGTATTACGAACTTCTCAAATCTGATTGCAGAGTAGGACTGATTCAAACTATTACAATGAGCATTGATTCATGACAACAAGGTGAAATGCAACTATCAATATCTGATTATCTATTGACTGCTTATTCTG